>KZ106918.1:1167-58521 GCA_000504365.2 Pseudocercospora pini-densiflorae CBS 125139
AACGAGTCCCTTCTTATTAGTAAGCTACTCTCGAATATAGCTCTTAGGCGTAAGAGCTATATTACTACGACTAAGAGCCTTTAATCTATTAGTCGTAGAAGAAGACTAAGACTCGAAGGACGTTATTATAGTAGAGCCGCCTATCTTACTACTAATGTTACTAGCTACCTCTTTAAGCGAGTTAAGTACTACTTGTTCCTTAGTACTAGAAGCCGTAGTACCCGTAGTAGAGCTATTATTTACTCTATCGATTAGTAGCGCGGATTTAGCTATAGGCTTCTTCCTAGACTTATTAACTATTAGTAGCGGCGTAATTAGCTTCTTAAGTATCTTTAAAATAGGCTTCTTCTTAACCGTAGCGGTTACCTTAGTTAGACTCGTATCTAGTCGCTTAGGTACCTTACTAGTAGTTAAGCGAGTTGTATAAGACTCTATTAAGGCTTAGCGGCTTATAGAATACCCTCGTTCTTAACCCTAATCGATACCTCGGTATAGGTTTAAATAAATTGGAACTATTAGCGCTATTCTATATAGTCTAAAGAGTATCTACACACTAAGTTTGCTAGGAGAGCTGCTCTTAGTACCCCTAAAGCGTATTCTCGAAGATCGCGGCTCTGCGGACCGAGAGTGACAGGTAAAAGCCAACCCTCAGTAATCATCCTTAGGGTAACCTTGGCAAAAGACAATGTTACCGATCGCCTCGCATAGCTTCGTTTGATCGATGAACAGAGTCCATCAGGTTTTAGATGATTATTTGTGTGTTTTGAAGCGACCCCAGCAGTCTTTCATCGAGTGACGACAGATATTGTGTTTTGGTGAATCCGAGAAATGGCGAAACATGACATTCTCGAAAACAGATTTAACAGAAGCATCACATTATGCAGATGTAAGGAATTTGTCGGCTAGAAAACGTGATACAGAGCTTCAACTTCAAAATGAGTTGGCGCTCCTAGCATTATCAAAACGCTTAGCTCTAAGCGTCTTGCGTCAAGCGTGGATGCTGTTGGCACAAGACGGCCTCCTCGCTCGGCCATACCAACGCCTGATAGGGTCACCCCTCCTCTTGTCCACCAAATGCTCCAAGCCAAGCACCATCGACGTTCAAATCAATCCGTCTCCCCCAAAACCTCTCGTGCGCATTCTTTCTCCTCTTGTTCAATCATGCAGAGCCCTTGATGTCGCCAAAACCCTGCTACATGTCAGCCATTGTACTTCACTTGCCGGTGCGAAGCACTTACATAGATTGGCCTGCCGATTCTATTGAGAGCGAAAACCACGTCTGAGGTCGTGACAGTCTTACGATTCTGATACTCTGCCAAAGTCAGCATTCCGGCCCGAAATGTTAGGAAAATGGCCGAACATACCGACGACGTAGCAGGCAATCGTCAGAATCTGTCGGGTTGATTAGAAAGTGTCGGCAAAGAACTAAGTGCTGCTTCAATATACCTTCTTAAGAAACTCCTTGAGACACAAGCGAACCTCTTCGTAGATGTTGGCCGAGATACGCTTCACGCCACCGCGGCGAGCGAGGCGACGGATATCTGGCTTAGTGATGCCCTGGATGTTATCGCGAAGTACCTTGCTATACGAATGTCAGTCATGAAATCCGTGGGCATCATAGATGATCGCGCGGGCGCTCATACCGGTGGCGCTTGGCGCCTCCCTTTGCGCCATTACCAGTTGCGAAAGGTCCGCCTCTAGATATGCCCTTGCGAGCTGCTTTACTGGCGAGCTTCGGGCCGGTGTAACGAGTCGCGGACGGAGAAGCGCCCAAGATCTGGCTGCCTTCACGAGCCATATTGTTACGATGATGTACGATATGTGGACGAGGGTGTTGTCGGATGAGTGCAATGGATGTTGATGTCTTGAAGCCGGCGTAAGAGAAAGGCCATCAAGTTATTAACGTGCTCGCCGTGAACTTCACCTGAAACTGCCAACATGCTTCATGCATATACCGTTGACGCTAGTGCTGCATCCCTGCCAGGCAGAGCACTGAAGTCGTCGCAAGAGTAAGAGGGGGTCCAGAGTCATCTCGGAGTTCCATCACCTCCTGGTGAACATGTGGAGGATGCTGATCAGCCAAAGTGCGAAGTGAGTGGCGGTCACAGCGCTCGAAAGCCCTTGAAACGGGCTACGCTGGTGAGGGAGAGCGGGAAACCTGGCACAAGCCTGAGAAGCTCGGTCGTGAAGTTGCAAAGTGCTGCTCCAGTCGAGATGCTTGTTCTGAAGTTCGGAATTGCCACATGTGACGCCGTTGAATGTGTTGGACGAAGTTGTGGTAGCAGGAAGGCGATCCGGCTGAGACAGCAGCAGAGACGGAAATCTTGGCCACAGCACGTCGTGACCAGACAAGGCGCCGTTCGAAGTGCTGAGGCAGCTTTCAATAGTGGTGTTGCGGTGCAAGGAATAATGTATTGAGAGACCTGCAGACAAATCTGTGAGCGGTGAGGGCGACTGCCGGTTGAAAGACGACAGAAGTGAGTCGGACAAAAACTGGAAGGCGCGACTGGGCCGCACCTAGCCTCAAATCTATTCTCATGTCATTACGCATGCTCATCATATCAAGCTGGAAGTATCTTATGGGGATCATATCCATTACTGCTCACCAGAGCTTTCACCAGCGCCGACTCCACTATGCCAACTGTGTGTGATCATGACAACATCTACAAGCTCTTTCGTCTTACGAAATGAAGGTGGCTTCCATGAAGAGCCGACCTTCCTCGATCTTCTCCTCGCCGCCGATATTCATCTTCAGCTTTAGCGTGGGCTCGTACTGGTAGATGTATGGCTTCGTGCCCGCCGCGCCTGCTACGATCTGCTTGACGAACTTGGGAACTTCTCCCATGACATCGACACGATCCGTTCTTGTGATGGGGCTGACGATCTCGGCGTGAAGGTCTTTGCCGTCCTTGGTCTTGCCGTCCCATGAGCAGGAAACGCCGCTTGGTTCAGGCCAGTCGTTCTCCTTGTCGCCCTTGATCTCCGTGTGTTGTACTTTGGTAGTGGGAGACGCTCCTGCCCAGACGATCTCGCCATCCTTCGCAATGCCGCCCACATTGACGACGGTCGACCCGTAGGACGGCGGTGTGGTGAACTCCATCATGATGGCGGAGGTTGTGGGTGACTGAAAGTTGATGAAGTTCCATCTTGCGGCTGTAGCAGATTAGCAGGTGTGCGGAAAGAGGGTTTCACGTGTCGTACCAGCAAAATGTGGCTTCATGCCTTGAAGTGCATGGATGAATATGCCCACTCCCTTCATGTCAACTGGTCCATCCTTAGTCAAGATGGTTCCCTCTACTCGACATCTTGGCCAAAAGGCATGCTTCATCTTGCCCCATGGCTGCTTGATATCTGTTCCAAACCGCGTCACGCCATCCTTACCCACGACAAAGCCGGGTGCAGACTGTGTAAACTTCAAGTCGACGATCGAATTCTTGTTCACACTCGATTTGATGATATAGCTCTTTCCGTCCTCGGTCAAGTCCATCGATACATTCTTCGCCTTGAAGTTCTGCTTGTCCTTGGAGAATTCGAAGTGGTCTAGGTTGTCTGATGCCCAAATGTGTGGTTTTCCAGCTTCTTTTGCAAAGACCTTGCTGCTGAACTGTGCCGTCGTTCGTACGCCCCTGTTGTCGACATATCAGCTTGTGTATGTCGCATCCCCATATCCTGTTGGCTTACATGACATCGCTGTAAATGACCTGGGCCATACCGATGTGCCCATTGTCTCCGACGACGTAGAAGGTCTTCGTCTCGACATTTGTGCCGCTCACAATCTCCCATGCCAAGTCTTCCTTGTTAAGCTCTGTATATGGCGTCTCCTTCGTCTGCTCAGCGACGGAGTGGCAGGCTTCAGGTCCGTAGTTGTGGTCCGTGAGACCCACGCTGTATACGAGTATTAGTGTTGCCGCCTAGAAGATGGGATCGGGATCGCACATGCGTCTGCTTCATCCAGTTCAACATGGCGTATAGAAAATGCTTCTCGGTCAACGAGAAGTCAAGGCGCTATTCGAGAGATCGTATGTCTAGCTCCAAAGTTGTTCCAGTTCTCGACAGCGGCGAAGCAGTACATTTCAATAGCGCGATGAAACACGCGGGATTGCAGTGATGTCAAGCTTGAGCCGAAACAGCTCGAACGCCAAGAGGCATGGTAGGGCCGGCAATAATAGTTGGCTCTATACTTCTGCATCCAACTTCATGCTCATCTTGTACGTTTCATCATCACGAGGCTCAGAGTTCAGAGCTCAGAACTATCACTCTGTGACCGAGCCTTGTTTGTCAGAGGTAGCGTCTGCCATGGGCTGTTGGCAGCAATGACCGCCTTCTCGCGAGCGGCATGGCTCGAACAGGAACTGTTCACCGCTTCCGAAAACAGCATCCCGCTTGCTCTTCACATTCAACAATTAGAAAGGGCAGTATGACACCCACGACTCTCATCATGTCCTCCTCATGGCGCTGCTCGCATGTCGGTAAGATCACTCTAGGTAAGATGCTGATTAGTGTTCTTCACGGTTCCTACTTCCCTCAAGAATGCACCTAGAACTCAAATTTGACGTTCGACCACTACTACGAGACAGTACTCTACAATGGGCTCGCTAGCATTTGCGGCAGGTCTGCAAATCGACCAGAAGCAGGCAGATACTCGGATTCAAGAGCCACCGACGTCCGTCAAAACGCATTCCAGAGGTCCTTCAATAGAGGAGCTAGATGCCATCGAGCTTGGCGATATAGGACGACTCACGACATCCAAGCACGACGACAAGTCTTCCCTATCAGGGCCAGAATCTCCGGCACAAGTACACAAACCATGCTGGTCAAGCTCAGAGACACCTCAGACGCCCAACGACCTCGAAGCTAGCCAGCCATCGACGCCGAAGCGAGACACCGCGACTGGAATCCTGCCCACCTTCAGCAATCCGCCTATGAATCGATGGAGAGTACTCTATTGCTGTGTTGCATACTTTGCGAACGGAATGAGCGATAGTGCTCCGGGTGCCATCATTCCTTACATCGAAGACTGGTATCATATCGGCTATGCAATCGTCTCGCTTATCTGGATTGCGAATGCTATAGGCTTCATACTTTCAGCGTTCTTCAATGATCCCATCGTGGACAGATTGGGACGCGCAAAGTCTTTGATGCTCTCAGCGAGTCTCATATGCGCGGCGTATGTCATCATAGCATGTGCACCTCCTTTCCCGGTCGTGGTTGTCGCCTACCTGATCATGGGTTTCGGCAACGCCATGAATCTGGCCCTCAATAACGTCTTTTGTGCCAACCTTTCCGGATCAACAATTCTTCTCGGTCTCGCCCAAGGCTCATACGGCATAGGAGGGATTGTCGCCCCAATTGCAGCCACAGCAATGGTGTCCAACGGCATCTTCTGGGCAAGATTCTATCTCATCACCATGAGCATCCAAGTTGTTTGCTTCTTCTTCGCTGGCTGGTCATTCTGGGGCTACGAGAAGGAGCCACAAGCTGCCTTTACCTCCAATCTGCAGCAAATTGCATCCAACCAGGCAGAAAGCGCCGGCTCAACCAAGCTTCGAATGCTGGGGAAAGCGCTCAAGAACAAGACAACACTAATTGGAGCCCTGTTCATCTTCGCCTATCAAGGCGCTGAGGTCTCGGAGTCGGGCTGGTTCATCTCCTACCTTATCAATTACCGTCATGGCGACCCAGTCAAGGTCGGGTACGTGACGTCTGGGTTCTGGGCCGGTATCACCGTCGGTCGCTTCACACTCGTCTGGCTGGCGCAGAAAGTGGGCGAAAGGAGATTCGTCTTTGCAACCATCGTCGGCACAATCAGTTTTCAGCTGATGTCTTGGCTGATACCAAGCATTGTCGGAAACGCCGTGTCTGTGGCATTCGTGGGTCTTTTGCTAGGCCCAATCTATCCTTGCGCCCAGACAATCTTTTCGAGGCTGCTACCTGGAAACTTGCAGGTCATTGCTATTGGCTTCATCTCAAGCGCAGGAAGCAGCGGAGGAGCTGTCGTGCCGTTCTTGACAGGCTTGATTTCTCAGGCTTCGGGAACTTGGGTGTTGCATCCTATTTGTATTGCTGGTTATGTGGTCATGACTATCTGTTGGGTCTTCCTGCCGAGAGTCAAGAAGCCAACTGACTAGCTCTGAACCAGAGCAATCAGGCTTCGCCGCTCGAAAGGAGCGCAGGTAGTCAATGTGAAGCGAAGCAGCATTCTCACTCACCACCACCTCGCAAATTGTTGCCGCAATGCAAACATGTGGTCGCGAGCATACCGGCGGAGAGCGTGCCTTGCCATGGAGTTGCATGTTTCGAAGGACCATCACACCTGTGATGTCAGTGCCGAATAGGTTCAAATCAGAAGAGAATTGCTACGATGATTAATGAACAAGTAGTAGTGCATCTGTTATTCGCGGACAATGCCAAGATATGTTCATGGCCTGAGGTGTCAAATTTTGACACTTAGACACAACTTCGCCGTGCTCACCAATTTATCAACCTCTTTATCAAACCATCATCACTGCAGTACGACCTACTCACCCAATCATCTTGCCTACATGACACTCGAGTTGATCTGGCCGCGGAGGCTGTGCTGACAGAGTCAAACCAGTCAGATGCTGCTCACCTGCCCTTAGCGGCAGAGTCTCTTCTTTCTCTTTGCCGTAAGGCGATCCTTAGCCTCAGCCCCACCTTATCATATGAGGCGACTGCGGTTCGCGTTTACGCAAAGTCGTGGCTGTATGCTGTTGAAGGCTGCTATTTCGATAGGACGCTAGCGACTGAAATGATGGACCTCTCTGTGTGGCAAGTCGCGCCATTTCCATCGAGACTTATCAACAAGCAAGAAAGCTTGCCAACTAAGATGCCAGAAACGTCCATATGGCGCGGCTAAAGCTGACACGCTGTCCGACGACATGCACTTGCTTCGTGTGGCTGACCTCACTTTCGAGGAAGTCTCATCCCAAGGACCATTCCCGGGATATGCCATTCTATCACATACATGGATTTCGCCAAGCTCTCAGGAGGTCACATTTCAGGATATCCGATCCCATGGCCAAGCGCGCCATGATAGAGCGTTTGATAGTACCAGGATCGCGACAAAGACCGGCTGGAGGAAGATCTCATACACGATCTCGCAAGCAAAGAACGAGTCACTAGACTATGTCTGGATCGACACTTGCTGCATCAACAAACAAGATCCCACCGAGCTCGGCGAAGCTATCAATTGCATGTTCAACTGGTATAGATCAGCTGCTGTCTGCTACGTCTACATCCCTGATGCAGACGTCTGCCAATCCCATTCCCGGCTACCAAGTCCGCAGCGCTCTAATGCTATCGAGGAAGCAACACCAATCGACTCAACCAATAGCTTCAGTCCTGGATGTAAACGGTTTGGGTGTCATAGTGATACCTCCGTCTCGACGAATGAATCGCGTAAAAGGCTCAAGAGAGCAGATTCCGTCATTCAAAGCACTATCGATCAAGAACTGCCTGAAGGAGGCCAGGAACTTGCTGACACCGACATCGAAAGCCTTTTCCGAAAAACTCGATGGATCGAGCGTGGCTGGACACTGCAGGAGCTTCTTGCGCCCCCGGTCGTTCATTTTTATGATGCCTCTTGGACGCCAGTCACGACCCGCTCAGAGTCTGCAAGGGTCTTATCGCATATTACTGGTATCGATGAAAGTGCCTTGCAGGATATGACAGTCGACACAACAACATCAAAGGACTCCATCATTGTCAGAGATCCCCGTCCCGCACTGCATCAATACAGTGTAGCCCAGCGAATGTCGTGGGCTGCGGACAGGAAAACCACTCGTGCTGAAGACAGAGCTTACTCACTCCTGGGCCTCTTTGGAGTCAGGATGCCATTATTCTACGGCGAAGGCGAAGAAAGCGCATTTCGAAGATTACAAGAGGAGATCATCAAGGCATCATCGGATCAGTCTCTTTTCGCCTGGGCTTCTCCGGATCACGCCGCTGGTCTGCTTGCTCCTGATCCGGCGTGTTTCAGACTTCGCTCTCACGTGGTGCCTCGCCCGGGTACGTCCGCTTTCAAGCCACGTCGGCAAAAGACGTCTTCAACGAGCTACTTCATGTGCAATCGTGGTCTCGAAATCAGTCTACCAATGCTCAGCACAAGGCTGGGGTGGTTTTATCAAGCCATACTCCATTGTCGCGATGTGAACGATCCGGCACGAGTGTTTCTGCTCAATCTGTATCACATCGAGGACAACGAGTATTGCGTAATGGAAGGAGACGAGCCTCGCTGTATCGATGTGCACCATCGAAGACTTCCTGCTCCAGACACGATTGAGAAACAGCCCATTATAATCCGCAGGTCATGGGCGGAGTTTGCAACAAACGACAGAACTGTGTGGGAGTTAAACCTACGTCTTGACGATTTGGTGGGCTCGTCTGAAAAGTCGGGCGGACTAGCTGTGCATTCGGCCTTCCCAACAGAGTATTGGTCGAAAGATATGCTGCATTATAAGAGAGCAACGACTACGGCGCACAAGGCTGCTCCTGATGGCGCATCGGCTATCTGCATTTCGTACGAAATGCATCCTGATGATCACATCAAGCGCTATCTCTTCCTGGTCTTTACTCACAAAGAATTGCTCGGTCGATCGTTATTGTCTCTGCACGTAGGGGAGGGTGCACTAGATAGCATCGACGACCTACGGGCGTCTTACCAGCACGGAGAGCCTTTACAATGTTTCGTCAACAACAATTACCACTGCGTCCGGGGCTACATGCCACTACATTCGACACTCCTAGTTCAGGATGGAACATCTTTCAGAGTTGGTCTGCAAGAGGTAGAGCTCTTCGGTGATGTCTTCTGGGAGCTCAATATTGCACGACATGGTCTGAATGATCCTCAAACTAAAACGCTGCCCGCGACAGCATACCAGGCCATTTTCGACGAGGGAAGTGTAAGAATGGAACGTCTTGAGTACGTTCCTCTTGACGACAGCTGGATGTCCTGTAAGTTTTGACAGATCTGCACGGGTGCGTGCTATACTGTGCTAACTGACCAAGTTTTACCACGAGGCTGCGTTGTTATCTCAGCACTTGGGCACGGATCGAGTTACTGGAGCCAGACTGGGAAAATCGAAGTCAGACTAGAGAACGGTAGCATCAAGGAATATTTTATCAAGGTATTATGCAGCTTTGCAACGGATCAGTCTACGAGACTTACAGCATTCATAGCTTACGAAGACGAATAACAACGGCAAGCTCATGACTGAAGGAGAATACGAGTCGATGAGGTTACTCCGCTCCATATCGCCAGAGCTAGTCCCGCACCCAGTCGGTCATGGCTCGTTGATAAACCAAGAAGATACCCATTTCTTCTTAAGCGAATATGTAAGCATGCACGACAGAGTGCCATCGATGCGTGACTTTTGCAATCGAGTTGCGTCCCTCCACATCCGAAGCCAAGCGTATTCGCAGAACAGTCAGTATGGCTTCCACGTCACTACTTGCAATGGAACCTTTCCGCAGTATACGAAGTGGAACACATCGTGGGAAAGGTTCTTCATTGAAACTCTGCAAGAGGCGTTCGTCCTTGAAGAACAGGCTCAGGGTTTCTCGCAAGAGATAGCTGACCTGCTACCGGCGCTATTGGAGAAGGTATGTCCACGCCTTCTCCGCCCTCTGGAAACCGAGGGCCGCACGATTCGACCTGTTCTTGTGCACGGCGACCTGTGGGACAAGAACACGGGCGTCCTTACAGCGACTGGCGTGCCTTGCATATTCGACTCATCTGCTTTGTGGGCCCACAATGAATACGAGCTACATAGCTGGCGAGGAGACAAGTTCAAGATCGGGACTGACTTCGCTGAAGAATACTTCAAACACTTTCCAATCTCCGAGCCAGAGACAGACTGGGAGGATAGAAACCTGCTATACGCTCTGATGACCGAGCTTCATGACTCCTACCTGTTTCGAGGCACGGACAAGTTCAGGAGATTCCTTATTGACAACATGAAGGCTCTAGTGGATAAGTTTCCAAACGGCTATCAGGGCGAAGCGAGATGTAAGGCTGACGAATGAACTCTATGCCAAGGGGTAGGGCACAAAGACGTACGTAGGCATAGGTTCTCGAAGGCGAGCAAGGAGTTTGGTAGCCATATCGGCGGTGAGTGTGCCTGCTTGAATTCCTGCAGGTTTCGGATGATCTTCAAACCTGTGATGTCAATGCCGCAGAAGTCTAAGTCAGGAGAACATTATTGTAAAGATAGATTGGCAGAGGAAATGTGAAGAGCACAAGCGATACTTGTATATCTTGAGCCTCTGTGAAGCATGTCAAGTTTATCACTTCCACCCAGAAGCTATCCTCAGATTCGTTGCTCGATCTTCAGGCCCACGCTTTCGCTTCGAATCGAGGCTCGATCACGCCAAGACTCTAGCTTCGAGCTAAAACTTTAATCGACGCGACTCCTACTAGCGCCGTAGCTTTTCCATCACCTTTGCAAATTTAATCTTTTCTTCTTCTATCTTTCTCCCAGACCCGCACCTCGACCTGGGAGAACAGAGCCGAAGATGTCGCTCACAATGACTGACGGCGGCGACGAGAAGGGCATGTGCCTGGAAGTAAAGGACGGCGACTCATCCATTCGCTTCTGCGAAGGAAAAAGCTTCGGCGCGCATAGAAGTGTGGGCGGAGAAATTGTCTTTCAAACTGGAATGGTGGGCTATCCAGAGTCGATTACGGATCCTTCATACCGCGGACAGATTCTGGTGATCACCTTTCCCCTGGTCGGCAACTATGGTGTGCCTTCGCGAGAGACGAGAGACCCAATTCTACCTGATCTGCCCGCTCACTTCGAGTCCTCTGAGATACATATTGCAGGTCTCGTTGTGGCCTCATATTGCGGCGAAGATTACTCACATTACCTAGCTGCGAGCTCGCTAGGGAAATGGCTGAAAGAGCAGAACGTGCCTGCCATATGCGGCGTGGACACGCGAGCATTGACCAAGAAGATCAGAGAGCAGGGAAGCATGCTCGGTAGACTGCTCATTCAGACAGGCTCTAGGAGAGTTCTGAATGGTACGGCATCGCCAAGTGGACTCGCCACACCAAATGGCACAACTCCGGCCATTACACCGGGAGGACCAAACCTGCACGAGGTTAACAATGCCTTGGCACCGAATGGCCTCGCCAATGGTGCCAATGGTGCCAATGGCGCAAACGGATACTTTGGCAGATCAAAAGAGGTGGCAGTCTACGAGGAGATCGAATTTTACAACCCAAACACCAGAAATCTGGTCGCCGACGGTAAGCTTGACTTACCACTAGCCCTCAGTAGTTTTAGAACGAAATCTGATCATTCTCAGTTTCAATCAAGCAACCCAAGATTTATTCCCCACCTACGTCGAGTGCGTTGCGTCATCCGTCAGGTCGTCCCGTGCGTGTTCTGTGTGTTGATGTTGGTCTCAAATACAATCAGCTGCGCTGCCTGGTGTCGCGCAGTGTCGAGGTTGAAGTCGTGCCATGGGATTACGATTTCCCAGGTCTTGCGGGCAAGGAATATGATGGTCTCTTCATCTCTAACGGTCCTGGTGACCCAGCGATGATGCAGCAGACTGTCAAAAACATTCAAAAGACGATGGCAGAGGCACGAGTACCGGTCTTTGGTATCTGCTTGGGACACCAGCTTCTGGCTCGTGCTGCTGGTGCGGAGACAATGAAGATGAAGTTTGGTAATCGCGGACACAACATTCCTTGCACGAACCTGCTGTCAGGAAAGTGCTACATCACTTCGCAGAACCACGGTTACGCTGTGAACGCTGAAACTCTGCCAGAGGGCTGGAGCGAGCTCTTCGTCAACGCAAACGATAACAGCAACGAAGGTATCCGACATATCAGCCGCCCATATTTCTCGGTACAGTTCCACCCAGAATCTACACCAGGACCAAGAGATACCGAATTCCTTTTCGATGTCTTCATCAGCACTATCCAAAATGTCATCAAGGATCCAACTCTCATGCAAAAGCCAGTTGTCTTCCCAGGCGGCGAAATTGAGGAGAACAGGGCGAACAAGCCAAGAGTCCAACCCAAGAAGGTCCTCGTCCTGGGATCCGGAGGTCTCAGCATTGGTCAAGCCGGAGAGTTCGACTACTCTGGTAGCCAGGCCATCAAGGCACTCAAGGAAGAAGGTATCTACACTATTCTGATCAATCCGAACATCGCCACGATCCAAACTTCGAAAGGCCTTGCCGACAAGGTCTACTTCCTGCCAGTCAATGCAGACTTTGTGCGCAAAGTCATCAAGCAAGAGCGACCTGACGCCATCTACTGCACATTCGGTGGTCAAACCGCCCTGCAGGTTGGCATTCAACTCAAGGATGAGTTCGAGCCACTCGGCGTCAAAGTGCTTGGTACGCCGATCGATACTATCATCACTACCGAGGACCGTGAGCTGTTTGCTCGTAGCATGGACTCCATTGGCGCGCCCTGCGCAAAGTCGAAGTCAGCTACCAATATGAAGGAGGCTCTTGAGGCTGTCGAAGGTATCGGCTTCCCAGTCATCGTGCGCGCCGCCTATGCTCTTGGAGGTCTCGGATCTGGCTTTGCATCGAACGAGAAGGAATTTGTTGAGCTCTGCCACAAGGCATTCGCCGCCAGCCCACAAATTCTTGTCGAGCGCAGCATGAAGGGCTGGAAAGAAATTGAATATGAGGTTGTCCGTGATGCGCAAGACAACTGCATCACTGTGTGCAACATGGAGAACTTTGATCCTCTCGGCATCCACACCGGCGACTCTATCGTGGTCGCTCCTTCGCAGACTCTCTCAGACGAAGACTACAACATGCTCCGAACTACTGCTGTCCGAGTCATTCGTCATCTCGGAGTCGTGGGTGAGTGCAACATTCAGTACGCCCTCAACCCAGACAGCAGAGAGTACTGCATCATTGAGGTCAACGCTCGTCTCTCGAGATCTTCCGCCTTGGCATCAAAGGCGACCGGATACCCACTCGCTTTTGTGGCAGCCAAGCTTGGTCTCAACATTCCACTTAACGAGATCAAGAATAGCGTTACGAAGGAGACATGCGCCTGCTTCGAGCCATCTCTCGATTATGTTGTCGTCAAGATCCCAAGATGGGATTTGAAGAAGTTCACACGAGTGTCGACGCTCCTCGGCTCATCAATGAAGAGTGTTGGTGAGGTCATGGCTATTGGTCGCACCTTCGAGGAAGCCATCCAGAAAGCCATCCGATCCGTCGACCCAAGCAATTTGGGCTATCACCAGACTCCAGCGCTGATGTCCATTGACATCGACACCGAGCTGCAGACACCATCTGACCAGCGCATGTTCGCCCTAGCGAATGCCATGCACAACGGCTACTCAGTGGACAAGATCTGGGAGCTTACCAAGATCGACAAGTGGTTCTTGCGAAAACTCAAAGGCATCAATGACTTCGGCAAGACTCTCGCCGAGTACGGTGTCGACAGCATCCCGCCTCAGCTTTTCCGTACTGCTAAGGAGATGGGCTTCAGCGACAAGCAGCTTTCCTTGTTCTTCGACAGCAACGAAAACCACGTTCGACGTGCTCGCCTGGCACACAATATTACTCCAGTCGTAAAGCAGATCGATACTGTTGCTGCAGAGTTCCCGGCATTCACCAACTACCTCTATTTGACCTACAACGGATCTGAGCACGACATCTCATTCAACGACCGTGGTGTCATGGTTCTCGGCTCCGGTGTGTATAGAATTGGTTCATCAGTGGAATTTGATTGGTGCTCTGTGCGAACTGTGAGGACCTTGAGAGCTGCTGGCTACAAGACTGTTATGGTCAACTACAACCCTGAGACCGTGTCGACCGACTACGACGAGGCGGACAGACTCTACTTCGAGAACATCACGCTGGAGCAGATCCTGGACATCTATCAGCTCGAGAGTGCCAGCGGAGTCATCCTTTCTATGGGTGGTCAAACGCCAAACAACATCTCGCTGCCACTTTACCGCTCCAACGTTAAGATCCTTGGAACGTCACCTGAAATGATCGATACCGCTGAGAATCGATATAAGTTCTCTCGTATGCTCGACAGATTAGGCGTCGATCAGCCAGAATGGAAGGAACTCACCAGTACTGATGAGGCCAAAGCCTTCTGTAACAAGGTCAAGTACCCGGTGCTTGTGCGACCATCATACGTGCTATCTGGAGCTGCCATGAACACTGTATACTCGGAACACGACCTCAAGAACTACCTCGACCAGGCCGCTGAGGTGTCTAAGGAGCACCCAGTTGTGATCACGAAGTACATCGAGAACGCCAAGGAGATCGAGATGGATGCTGTTGCCCGCAACGGAACCATGATCGGCCACTTCGTTTCTGAGCATGTCGAGAACGCTGGCGTGCATTCTGGAGACGCTACGCTCATCCTGCCTCCTCAGGACTTGGACCCAGAGACGGTTCGCAAGATTGAGGATGCCACCCGTAAGATTGGTGAGGCTCTCAACGTCACTGGTCCTTACAACAGCCAATTCATTGCCAAGGACAACGACATCAAAGTCATTGAGTGTAACGTCCGTGCATCGAGATCTTTCCCATTCGTGTCCAAGGTCACTGGTCTGGATCTGATCGAGATGGCGACGAAAGCCATGAGCGGACTGCCAGTACGAGAGTACCCGCCGCTCAACATTCCTCCGGACTATGTCGCGGTCAAGGTGCCACAGTTCTCTTTCTCACGTCTTGCTGGTGCGGACCCGGTCATGGGTGTTGAGATGGCCTCTACCGGTGAGGTTGCTTGTTTCGGTCGTACGAAGTTCGAAGCCTACATCAAGGGTCTCATCTCCACTGGCTTCAAGCTGCCAAAGAAGAACATCCTCATCTCGATTGGTTCGTTCAAGGACAAGATGGAACTTCTCCCATCTATTCAAACTTTGTACAAGATGGGCTTCAAGCTCTTCGCAACTGCGGGTACTGCTGACTTCCTGGAGGAGCACGGCATCCAGGTCCAGTTCCTGGAAGCCCTAGGAGACGACTCTCAGCGCGAGGAATACTCATTGACTCACGCCCTGGCCAACAACCTCATCGACTTGTACATCAACTTGCCATCTGCGAACAAGTTCAGACGTCCAGCGAACTACATGTCCAAGGGCTACCGCACTCGTCGTATGGCTGTTGACTTCCAGACGCCACTAGTTACTAACGTCAAGATTGCCAAGATCTTGATCGAGGCTATCTCGCGCAACTACGACTTCAGTGTGACCAAGGTGGACTACCAGAGCTGGGAGGAGATCCCAACTGCACCTGCTGTGCTACCTGCACCCCAGGTCTCCGAGCCACTCGAAGATATGCTCAAGCGATCGTCGTTCAAGGGCAAGGACGTCATCTCTGTCAAGAACATCACCAAAGAGGAGCTGCACTTGCTCTTCACTGTTGCAGCAGAGATGCGTCTCGGTGTTGAGCGACAAGGCTCTCTTGACGTTCTGAAAGGTCGTGTCCTCGCTTTAATGTTCTACGAGCCATCTACGCGAACATCGTGCTCGTTTGATGCCGCGATGAAGCGTCTTGGTGGTCAGACGGTCGTTGTGAATGAGGCTCACGCGAGCACCAAGAAGGGTGAGACTCTTTCCGATACCATCCGCACGCTGGACCAATACTCCGATGCCATCGTGCTCCGCCACCCAGAAGGTGACTCGGCAGAGATCGCTGCCAAGGCTGCTGATGCTCCCATCATCAACGCCGGCAATGGCTCCAGAGAGCACCCAACTCAAGCCTTCCTCGACCTCTTCACCATTCGGGAAGAACTTGGTACTGTCAACGGCCTGACAATCACCTTTACCGGAGATCTCAAGTACGGCCGCACAGTCCACTCCCTCTGCGAAGTCCTTCGCCACTACAACGTCAGGATACAGCTTGTCTCTCCATCCGCTCTCGCCCTCCCATCTAAGATCCGCGCCACCCTCGAAGAGCGCGGTCAGCTCCTCTCCGTGTCAGAGTCACTCACTCCAGAGGTCATCGCTAACACCGATGTCCTCTACTGCACAAGAGTTCAAAAGGAGCGATTCGACGATCTCGGCGTCTATGAAGCCGTCAAGGACTCCCTCGTGGTCAGTGCGAAGACATTGAGGGATGCGAAGAAGAACATGATCGTCATGCATCCGCTTCCCCGAAACCAGGAGTTGGACGAGGAAGTCGACGATGACCCGAGAGCTGCGTACTTCCGACAAATGAGATATGGTATGTTTGTGCGCATGGCTTTGCTTGCGCTTGTTATGTCGAACTAGGGACAGGAAAGGATGGCATTAGGCAGGCGTCGCTTGTGATTAGGACATGGCGTAGGTGGGATGAAAAGGAAAAGCACAAAAAAGGTTGGGTTCACGATCGATCGCTTTTGATGAATTTAGATAGATCACGATGGCGCTTTTTGATGATGTACTATACCTGCGCTACTGGTGTCTACCATTGTAATGACTGGATGAGTTACGCTGAGTTGTATGTATGTATTTTGGATAGAGCTGCGTTCATTGCGTTGCGCCTGGGACGTGGGCTCGGAAACGGGGACCACCTTTCCGGTCTTGGATCTGAGACTTCCTCCTTTCCTTCGTTCCGCTCATCCCTTTCTTCTTCTCACACAATATATGCATATACTGACCCCGGGAACCTAGAAACATCGAAAGACATCTTCAAGTCAACTTTCAGATGCTCCAGGACATCTTCCACAGGAAATACAGTTCTTTCCGGCCTGTCTTTACACCTACTCTTACACGGTCTTTCGCGCTCGCCTTCCGGAATGTCGATCGCGGCCCAAAATGTTAGAATACACTCGTCGCCTTGATCAAGACGGTCATCGTGTACTTTGAGACACAGAGAGCTTACCAACTGATTAACATTGAGAGTGTGCAAATTGGGAGACATGACTGACCTTCTGCAGGTCCAGGTCGGGATGGACGATGTGCACGCTTCTCGCTGGCTCGGGAGCCTGGCTATTGCGACTTCAGGTCTGAGAATCAAATCGTCTCCGCTCAGACGACGCGAGATTGATACGACAGCGCTGCTATCCAAGAGTATGAAGAGTCGGAAGCTCCTCCCAAGGAGGATTTCCGAGCCCGAAAGCGGTTTTCATTTGATCGGCTTTCCAGGCTGTCTCTACGAATGATGGCAGGTGAGCCATGATCTGGTTTGTCTGTCACGAAACCGCTCCGTGGAGACCCTGACATGTAGCGGTAATGGTCTGCCAAGTTGTGAGCGCAGTGATAGGAGTCTACGTGGAGCTGCTCGTTTCGAGACACAAGACTGCCTCATAGCTGGTTGAGCAGCAGCAGCAGCAGCAGCAGCAGCAGTATCGTCACGTCAAGCAAAGTCCCTTGGCTGCCATAAAGTGCGGCGAGCAGCCTGCTATCTACCCGGCATCGGCTGGTCGCTAGAGTCTGGAGTGAGTCTGCAGTACAGACGCTGTGCCATATGCCTCTCCTTGATCGGCACAGAGTGTATAGTCCTCCCAGTCGCTGCAGACTTTACAACCTCAAAGGGCTTGGAGTGCTCAACAAAGAGGATATCGTGGTTGTCATTGTGTTTAGGGCACAATGGTCACTATTCTAGGAGTTCTATTGCACCCGGCTTTGTTGCTCTCGACAATGGAGCACTTCCCTCGTCGTCATTCAAGAACCCATCGAATGGACCCGTGTCCAAGGACCATCATACCGCAAATTCCCCTCTCGCTACTCATCGCTGCTGGCCGGCGACTATCACCAAATTCTGCTGCCTTCATTAACTCCCCATTGCTAACATGCCTTCTACAGCCACGCAAGCCACTCCCTGGCGAAGACCATCAGAAGCTTGCCCATTCTTCTGCTGCTCCGATTTCAGGAATGCAACCGATGAGAACACGACTTTCCATGACCTGCGAGTCGATCTGACCCGCGACATTGCCAGCATCTTCCGTCCAAAGAAGTGGGAAGGTATAACAAAATCCGACTTCCATAAATACCTCTCGGTACCTTTAAGACTCGCTACTGAAATGATACAGACGAATCGAGCATCGCAATATATCGTCACAATCGTTGAGGGTGACTTTCATCTTGATGGTGAGGGTAAGAAGATCGCTCGAGGGCGTAGAATTGATGATCTCACAAGCGACGAATGTATGGAAGAATGGCGACCTCAACCAATAGTGAAGTACCGGCAGACGATCCTTGCGTTTCCTCCACAGGGTCATGCCAACTTCAATGATCAAGCCAGAGCTAGAGCGAGCGAGATTTTAGATGCAATGGCCTCCATGGTACAATACGAGATCTTCAGCACTGCCAAGGACCCGTTTTCTGGACGGTGTGTGCCCGTACATGGACCACTTCCGGAACCTCTTGCCCGCACGCATAAGAATGGCTGCATGGTCAACAGTCAGATCTCGAGGGAGGAGCATTTCGCGGATCTCGTCAAATGGACCGACTATTGCTTTAATCCAGCCAACAAACATAAAATCACCACCAAAGACTTATCCACACTCAGGAAAATGCAATTCAGGCTGGCCGTGACTGTCTTGCACGAACTCGGACATGCTTTGCAGTGCACACATCATGGTTACTCGCTGTACGAGGAGATATTCTTCAAGAATTCATACCTGGTTGAAGCTGGATACGACTTTGTGGCGCAGATGATCGGAGGCGTACCCGCAGACTTCGGCTATGTCAACACGTGGAATCCTCACAGTCAGGACCAGTGCGAGCATTCTGAGGCGTTTGGGCTCATCGCATGGCCTTCTTCCATCATCAGGACTGCGTACGAAATTGGTAATCATAAGTTAGGTTCTCGCATCCATCACTGCCTGTTGCGAACCGAGCGCATTCGGCGAATCTTCGAAAGCTCGGTTGTAAAGTTATTCACTGCGGCATTCTGGCAGGATCATCGCCATAATCATCCCTCCGCGCCACTCCTCGCTTATCAAGGCGCACCCAGTTGGGTCTTTCGACTATCTGGCAAAGATCTCGAAGCCCAGCAAGCCCAGCGAGAGTTGATACAAGCAGGTCGTGGACACTGCTGCTTGAGCCATCCAGTCCTGTACCCTTGTGAGGTTGACGATGTTGACAATGAGAGGCTAGATCTGTCTTTCAGGACTCTTCCTAACATCTTCAGACGCTCCAAGGGTCGGATAATGAAAGCTGTGGAGGACATACTCGACAGCTCCATGCCGATTGAAGCCATGTTGCAAGTCGTGCAGAAGAGACGCCGAAAGAAGCGCAGGAGTAAGATCCCCAAGGATCTTGATCGGCCCACTTTGCGAGCTGGCTTCCCCTATGTCAATGAACAGCTGTCGCCTTTGATCAAGCATGCCACCAAATCTGAGCGATGCTCTAGGGATAAAAGGTAGGTCAAGCTGTACGAAGTAAGGCTCAGGGCCTCACACTCACTACATGTTATCAGTAAGTATATCAGCAATTCCTTCTGTTGACTGACTTCAGAAGTCAACCCACTTCAACAGATTCTCCAGAACATACTCCATTACTTGGAAGTCACTGTGATGTCAAGCCGCAGCGTGCTTGCCTTCGGAAGCTTCAAACCTGCATGTGAAAAGCTCACCGGTCTTGGCAACGTCGCGACAACTCATTTCGAACACAAAGCATCGTCAACATTCTCAAGACATACTCACACATACACCAACAACATCCTCCCTTCATCAATTGTAGCCATCATGGCTGTCACCACCTTCATGGAAGCGCCCGAACAAGACCATTACGACGTACTTAACATCACGATCGACTGCACCCTTGAGCAAATCAAGAAGGCATTCCGCAAGCTCATTAAGACCTATCATCCTGATCGCAACGTTGCGAAGATATGCGCCATTGACGCAGATGAAATGTCAAAGAAGGTAATCTGTCTTACTTCTTAGATCTAAGTGATGAAAGCTAATGTCGTTGATAGATCAACACCGCACACGATGTCCTGGCAGACGAGGAAGCGCGTGCCGAATACGACGGCCGCTACGAGTTGGTAGTGATGGCTCACAAGCGCTACAACGAATGGCTCAAAGATCCGTTGTCGACGACGGAGCAGACTACGCCAAACATGCAGGCAACTGCCGAAGACGAGGAGGACGAGGGCGAGTACGACCACCACGGCAGCGGCCCGGGCGAGACCTTCACAACTGGAGCCAAGGAGAAGGAAGAGACCAAGTCGCGCGGCAGAGAGACTTGCATCAAAGTCTCCTACAGCTACATGCGCTGCGGTCATGCAGAGACTGAGGGTATGGCTCATACATTTCATGCTTGTGGCAATGGTCCAAAGAAGTGCTACGAGCTTGTAGCTGAAGACGATGTCCTCGATGGCTTCTGTCCGAGATGCTTGGTGCATAATCCCAAGTTCAAGACGGCAGCCATGAAAGCCCATCTCAAGCGCCATAAGAGCGATTGAGCTGGCATCGAAGCCAGCCCATAGCGTGAAGAGATCTTGGGTCCGGCAAACATCAACGTGTTCAGGGCTTCGGAAACTCGCGGAAACTGTACAGAGTAGCGCATTTGGAGAACCTGGCAGCATAAGAAATGAATAATGTTGGTGGCCACTCAGTTTTCCCTTCCTCATCCGTCTCAATCTCGTTAAGAACTTCCTTACGATTCTCTCCCTCGACACCACATTTACCCATCCCTCCACCCTCCCACCTTTACCAAGTCTCCCCAATACTCTTCCTCTTATCCCCACCTGCAAATTCCATCATCCTAGGACTATCACCCTTCTCCATCAAATCCTCCATTTCCTCTTGTGTAGCAGCAAAAGTCGCCCGTCTCGGACTCCCTCTCTCAGCCTCATCATGAGGATCCCAAACTTCAGTTTTTGCGCGTCCGAAACCCAGACGACCAACAATCGAAGTTTTCCTTCGAGTTGATGGTGAACTCCAGTCTCCGAAGACATTGTCATCTCTTTTGGGAGACTGTTTTGATGGGGATGTGAGGTTGAGAGCCAAGGAACGAGAGCGATTGTGTTTTCTTCTGCTGGTGTTGGGCGCGGGTAGGATGTGTTCTTCGTCGTCATCTCCTCCATGTGCCTTTGCTCCAGGGTAAGAGAAGCGTAATGTGCTTTTCGCCGTGGGAGAAGACTTTGGAGATCCATCACCCTCAACGCCACTGGAACGATGACGAAGTGGATATGGTCTCCTGGGTGATCCCTCCTTGGATTTGGAAGGCGTGTTTGGTGAATCTGAGATGTTGGAGTTCATGCTGAATCTACTGTTGGGTCTCGATTGCCAGTCTGACATGCTGAGGTTGTCTAGATTTTCTCCACGTTCGCCGCTTCGTGGGCTCCATTCGTAAAGATCGCTCAGTTGGCGGCTGACTTGAGTGGCGCGGGATTCTGGGGTTTCGCTGGCTCTGGTTTTCTGCTTTGTGGGAGTTACTGGTGACATGACTGGGCGTGCGGAGTCTGGTGCCTGAGTGCTTGGACTTTGGCGTGAAATGTTCGGGGGCTTGGTCTTAGTTGGGGTTTCGACCATTCGTTTCAGCATTTCTGGCATGGAATCTTGCTGTGTCTGGGGCCCTGCCTTCACTGAGTTGGCCTTATAAGGGCTGAAATTGGGCAAAAAGCTTATGCCGTAGCTGTAGGCCCTTTCGACAAGGCTACGTCTGTTCTCAGCCTTCTGTGGTGTTGAGGTCTCTTGGCCTTGGAGCTTTGATAGCCATTTCATAGCACACTCTCGCTCGATGCAGTCCTCAACGTTCTTGACCTGGTCTAGAAGGAAGACGGGACTCTCTCCCTCGGAGTCTCCTGTGCCCATGCCTATCGACATGTTCACCAATGCTTGGTAGAAATGACATCTCGCTACAGTGACGTTCGGGGCGTTGCAGCGGAGTGCCAATTGTGCTGCAATTCTGGAGCTCTGACGTATAAGTTTCATCCGCTCAGGTTCAAGATTCGTTGTCATTGCATCTCTGAGTCCCATGGCGCATGGCAGCAGCGCAAGCTTGATCAAAATGTCCTGTCTCAATGTGAAGGGGCTGTTGAAAGAGGTGTTGTCGAGAGCGAGACGTCCCAGTCTGCTTGCTGGACTGGCGGGTTCATGTCCACTGTTTTCCTCATCGTCATTTTCGCCATCCAGCCCAGAACCACCTTTTGTTGATGGAATTTGTGCATCTCCACCACCTTCTGGGCTGGCACTATTGGCCGCAGGGGCGTCTGCGCCTAAGGTCTCCTTGACCTGCTGTCCCTCTTCCAGTTGCGTTGATATTATAGCATCTTTTGCCTGAGCACTGAAGGCGTCATTCTTGATGCGTGAAGTTTCCTCGTCTCCTTTTCCTAGATCCGCAACTTCGGAAGACATGCTTCTTGGCAGTGCATCGGAATGTGTTCTGCAATGCTACGCGCGTGGAATGCATCGTGCAGATATCCCAGACTTCTCCCCATTCTTTGTCTCTTGTCGCTCAGTGCCGGATGAAGCGTTATTCGGCATTGCGCACAAAGAGATCTTTCCACCAATGCCGAAATAAGGAGACAAGAGAACCGATACCTACTGCTTACTACACGTCAATGTCGAGAAACAGTGTGATTGGAAGCCAACCTCTAAACGAGGCGGTATGCGCTGGGAGCCTGACAAGGCGATGGAGGGAAGAGCATCGACTACTTCAGGTCAACATGAGCAAGAAATGGTATACTTGGTCCAAACTTCCAGCAGAGGATCCAAGTCCATCTGAGCAAGATCTCATGGATCTTGGTGCAACGGTCTAAGCGGACTTTGCCGCGAGGAGCAGCACAAAGCTGAGGTCAGACAGCTATTTCTTGACAGATGACCTCGCTCTCCGTCGGCTTATCTCAGGTGTCACAGCAGAGGAGCGGCCCTGACGATCCCGCTGTTTTCGTTTCACGTGAATGTTGATCAAGAGACATCTCGTTCGGACCTGCAGCTTCTTGTATTAGTGAAACAGAACATAAACTTCGCACATGAAAGACAGACAGGACTGAGACATATCTGCATCTGGCCCTTGCATCGGATGTCCTGCGAGAGTTGATCGGACCGCAATAAGGAATCACAAGGCTCCATCAGCGCCAATCGCGGAATTTTGCAGCGCTGGTCACAGTGGCGTCTCGTGTGCTCCAGGTACTAGCCTACCAGCCAGACCATCGGTTCCCATGCTCATCTATTCCATGTGCGAAGATACGCATGGTGCCTAGGCATTGGATGTCGTTCTTGTCATGCTGTACGGCTGTGTAATTGCTCAATGTCAGTATCCGACACCAATACTCAGCCGTCCTTACGCGTTCGTCCCAGCGATTGGTAAATTTAATGTTGTGATATGTTGGACGTTCCGGGCCAGGACCTGGAAACAGATAGTGGCCGCTCCGCCACCTCGTCGCACACCGATATCTAGAGAACATTGGAGGAAATCATCCGCGCAGCGCGTGTGATATTTTCGCAATCCGAATGGGCGAAGGTAGTACCTAGCGGTGAGGACACTAGTGCGTTTGCCCAGTCGCTTCAATATCGTCGCCATTCTGTACTTTTGTGCGATCAATCATCCTTATTTGGGATTCAACTTTGGATGATAGCCTCACCAGCAGCTTCGTGGCTTTCAACGAACCAAAGCGTTATGACCCCGGACGCCGACGTGACACGATTGCGGAGAGGTTCTTTGTCTTCACTCCTTGCGTGCGGCGGCTATCCGTTGGCGATGCTCTTTGGCTGTTTTGAGCGAGAACCCCTGCGTCCAGCTCATCCGGGTATTCGATCCACTGCCATTTTAGAAACTGACATTCTGCAAGATCCCGTGGCTGGTAGCACCAGGCAATATCGCAATGCTGCATTTGCACGACAGGATAAGAGTTCTCTACTTTCGTTTGACGCCATCCTGCCTCGCAAACCTCTGCAGAGCGCCTTTTCGGGTGGAGTCATCTGAACATGACAGTCAGGCAAAGGCTCGCTGTCGTACCGCACTGAAACCTGGTCCACTTTCGTCAGCCAGTACGAAGCTGCTTCGCTCGCTCCAGCGTTTGCTTGCTTGCCTGCTTGCGAGGGAGTCATGATCGATGATTGTGTTGAGCTTGGTGAAGAATTTTCGCGAGCTATCCAAGCACATTGCAGACAGGCGTCGTCCACCGCCTTGTTGGTTGTAAGAAGATGGTATACTTGGCATAACGGTTGGGTAGAAGTGCAGTCGGTGTGCGAATGAGAAGGCGTTAAAATGTCCTGCAGATCGAGATTGGCCTATCAACGTCTGGTCGCAACGCCGCTTCAAACTACGGAAGGAATCTTGCATAGCCGGCTCGTGTGCGCTGTCCGTGACGTTTTGCTCCAGCTTGCTAGCGGATCTATGAGCCTGCAGCCCAGTGATCCGTCTCAAGTCTACTGAACGCTTTCAACCAGTAATTGCAATCGCAGGCACGAAGCTGGCGAGAGCTCAGCTGTTCACGAGCTGTCGTTTTCGCATCTTCCGTGTCGCACTCGAACCTTGTCGCGGAGGAGATGTGGTCAATTTAAATGCCATCCCTAATGATCGCCGTTGAAAGCTTGTCCGTATTTCGGGTGGCAGAAAGTGCAGACGAACGTTTCGGTTTCTCTGGAAGGCCGGCTCTCATTTTGGCACGTCCGGCCCGTGGGGGATAGGGATCCTAGCCCAAATGGCACCACGAGGCAGCGGCAGAGCTCCCAACTCTCAGGCTGCATGAGCTTCCGCATCCCGCAGCGCATACAGCTGCAATTGGTTCGAGGTCGATGGACCCAAGCCTGTAGGCGTGTGGTGGCATGAACTCCTTCAGACTACTGCAGTTCTGCGTGTGGCCGCACAGCGACTAGGACAGCTGCAGAGAGCGGCAGATGCTAGTCCCGGTGCTGCTGCGAGGGAGGACAAGCGTCGACGAGAGTCGCTGCTCGTCAACCGAAGAAGCAACATCGCCCGCGGCTCTGTGCAGACGAGCGCACTGATGAGAGCAGGACTCTTGACTCAAGGTTCAGAGGATGTCCGTGCAGCCGAAATAGTAACGCGTGACGGAGTGGCGAGAATGATTGAGGCTTTGCAAGGCAGGGCAGGGCTCTCGTCTTCGTAAGCACGTCGAGCATCTTCTCGCTGATGCTGGCACAAAGATACGGCATGTCCGGAGTCATACAATCTGCTCCAATCTGCCCGTAGATGCACTGTGGCGCTGCTTCGCACTCCGAGCCATACGAATACTTGTACTCAACGTCGAGCCCCGTCAGAGTGGTTTTGGGAGGGGGCTGGATACCTGCTGCACGCTAAAAGCAGCGCACTTTGCCCGGCCCGTCAAAAGCGAGAGTGCCCAAGCAAGGGTTTCCTTGGGCGCCTTTCTGTTCTCCTTTCACTCCTGAACGACGACTCACACTCTACGGTCAAGTTGGATCAACCAATCTCCAGGGGCCAGGCATCTAAAACATTCTCCAACGGCCACTCTGACTGGCCACTGGAAACGCACACTCGTCGAAAATCAAACGTTTTCTCAGCCACGATTGCCAGGCCGTTTTGAGTGTCGAAAGTGCTTGGTCACAGCGTGCGCCGTCGATTGACAGGGGAAAGATCTGACTTTCGCCCATATACCTCGCTTCGCCGCCGCGCACGCTGCCTGCCTCTTTCTTTTCCGCACTCTTCCAGAGGACACCACCCAGGCTGCAGCAGCATCATATTACTAAGAAACTATTCACTCACGGATCATATCACGAGGTCTCTTCGATCTCGTCTCTGGATTTGCACTTCGCAAATCAACATCACAACAACATCTCAATGTACGGACGAAGGCAGGCAGTCACTCCAACAACCTCCTCCTCTCGTCCTCCGTTGCCACACTGTCGACCTCACGGTCCACGATAAATACAACATCTTGGTCGCGAACACTCTGGCTCCCGTTGTGATTCTTCGATAAGGACTCGAGGCGCGTCTGGACGCCTCGCCATCGCCCTCGATGGCAACATTCCAGACATACCCGACACCTCCTGGTCCTGGATACGCATACTACACTCATCGCACGCCTCCACAAACACCACCACCGGCCTCAGGAGGATATGCATCATATTATTCACCGCGGCAATTCAGCTACAGTTCGACGCCGCAAAAAGGCCACCAACGGAGAGCGACTGGCGATGGAGCCACCTACACCTATACCTACACGAAGACGAACACTCCCAGGAATGCGACCTACTACTCGACACCAGAGCCTACATACCACACTTCTGCGCAATCGACGCCGCAGCGGAAGTCCGACTATGTAAGTGGCTCTGATCGCAAACAACGCGAAAGCGCTCGATATTCGTATCGAGTGCCCGCCGACAGCACCAAGCAGTACAAGTTCTCGAGCAGCAAGCATTACTCGTCGCGGCCGCAGTACAATGTTCATGATGAATACTGCTACGACCGCTCATACGACGAACTGCCGCGCTACGAACAGTACGAATCGCGGCCACCGCCGTATACGCACAAGCGACAACAGACTCATGAGGCACGTACTGATCGTCGATACCGTGATCAGGTGCCTATCTACACAGCAGCAGCAGATGCGACGCCAAAGCCATCGACACGAACTCGACGAGCATCGTACACTTCGAAGCCTACGAACCCACCACCACGGCCTCGAACCAGCACTGCCTCCAAGCCGACTCCCAAGGCAACAGAGGATGATGCGCGTCGCGCTGGCATCCCCGCCGGTTACTCATTCAAAAATTGGGACCCAACCGAGGAGCCAATCCTGCTGCTAGGATCCGTCTTCGATGCCAACTCACTCGGCAAGTGGATCTACGATTGGACCGTCTTCTTCTATGGTCCGGCGACGCCGATGTCAGAAGTCGCAGGCGAGATGTGGCTATTACTCATTCAGTTGGCTCACAAGATTAAGCGAGCCGAGGAAAGCATGTCACGTATCCGATCACAAGCGTCCCGTGACATGGTCGACGACTTTCTGGAATCAGGCGAGAGGCTGTGGCAGCGTTTCAACAAACTACTCAAGATATGCGAGAATTACATGTGGAAGGCCGCAAAGAAGGAGAGCGGCAATGCGAAGAATGTCTCGATGGGCAAGAACAGTGGCTGCGAATTTGTCGACACGATCTTTGGACGAGACAGGGAGTTGGATCGCACCGAGAAGCTCATGACTGGGATGCGACTATGGAGTATGCGCTTCGATGCCAATTGCGAAGACATCCTGCGCAACCCCGGAGCTTAGACGAGAACGAGACGCGACGCCGACGCGTTACTGTTGCCTGGAGTCACAGTGGCGAAACTCGACTCATTACTGGCGTTTGGCTTTATTTGACATCGCCACTTTCAACCTTGTTGTTTGTCTTGCTGCGATTCGTGCAAAGCTTCTGATACCCAACCACAACTTTATATTACTGGGCTGATTCACACAACGGCGTTAAGGAGGAACATGGGAACACAATACGGAGTTTATGCTTCATCCGCAATGATCTGAACCGAACTGGACTTGTACGAATATTATCTGATCACATGCGCTTCTGGGAAACTGCTTTTTTTTGATATCACGGAAGGCTGGCTTTGCATTTTCCGCTCCGATGGCTATGAGTGAGTCATCGTTCGAGGCGTTTAGAAATCTCAGCATGATGCATCCCTGGCGGTCTTTGGATTGGACTGAAAAAGTTGGATCTTTATTAAGCCATATACCCTTTTGCGAAGTATCGAGGCATTTTGTTTGCGGGATCTTGCGATTAATTGTTATTGGGACATCAGTTCGATACGTCGAACCTGATGCATAGTTTTTAGATATACATTTTATTGCTGCCACCTCTTGGCAGGCCAAAAACAATGGATATGGGTACTCGAAATTCATCACTCTTCACATCTTTCTCATCCCACGATCTCACAGTTGAGGGTGTAGTCACGAGCTGTGATAGTGACAACTCTCACCTACGCGCCGTGAAAGTCTAGACGCCAAACCAGTCAATCTAGATGTCTCTACACCACGTGTCTTTCACGAGGCCTGGTACACTTGCGCAGTTGAACAACATGGCCATCCTTCGGTATGTTGAACATCTTAGCTTCGGGATATTTCACTATGCCTCATTTGTGCCCGCATCTACCACCAACTGCTTACGGAATCCGAGTTTGAAGTCAGATTTGAGTATAACCGCGGATAGCCACACGAGGGACGCCTTCCCGCTGTGCGTGCCTTGTTGTGCGAACTGCTGATCTGTGTGCTGGGATCAAGGTTGAGGTGTTTACGATGTACAGGTACGGAGCGGAGGTACTTTTGAAGCTTGCTTGATTCGCGGGTGCGATGAAATACTTCTCTACCACACCATCGCTTGTACATGCAAACTATTGACGGGAAGACAAGCAATTGTGATGAGTTTGCTTTGTCGCTGTCGGTGGCTGTCATCCTCTATCACAGCCGCGGATGTCCAGTGAGAATGACGATGCCGGGCGCTTACCTACTTCTATCAATGCATCATCACCATGACGAGGTACATCTTCTTCAGCGTGTCGCGCCGAAGTTGCGGCTGACAAGCATGAGTATGCACCCCAACGACGTCGCTTCGTACTGTACAGATGTTCTTCAGCCCTACCCTCGTTCATCGTCGCACCACTCCCACGTTTCTTTTCTGCACCGCCTAGCTGCCGGCTAAATAGGTATTGTGCTGACCTGCATATGTACGACGGATTCGAGAAAGTTTAAGCGTACTATTTCGAGATTTTGCTTGCTTCCTTTACGATGCACGAGGAATGTTTGTCGGGTTTGGACGAGTCACTTTTGATTCGTGTATCTGTCACAAAATAAGAATATTATATTTGACATTGTTATAGAGGAGGCTGGTGGGTGATATTGCAGATCAATGGCACTATCTCGGTGGCTGGGGGAAGTTACGATCTGGCGAAGTCAAACCTTCGAGCCTACAACAATATCATCAGGAACACGACGGATCTTACTCGCTACTGCGTCACCAACACATACTGGAGGGAGTGCTTGTAACACGATAAGCTTGTTCAATTGCCGGCATGGTCCTTGCCGGGTTGCGCACTGCCTCGATGGGGACGGGACGTCTCGTGGTAGCACCATTCAAACGAGCTCACGAGTTGAGGTACATAGCGCTTCTCCTGAGGCAGGTAAGAATGCTCGCTGCGCGTAGAGATGCGTTGCCCTCAGCGAACGCTTCGAGCAGCGAGACATGAGACATGGCGCTGCAACTCGGCCTGCGATCCGGAATGTCGATTGGTCGTGTGAGCAGTGTGCCCACTGAAAGCTCTAGCGGACCACATCTACCGCGATGTTATGGGGCGTGCGACTTCCGGCGAAAGAGTTGGGAGCTCGAGGGTGAAGAGTCCAGAATGCAGTCGGCTTGCGAAATGAGACATTCTGCTGGAGAGTGGTGTGCGTCAAGAGCTGGTAGAGGTACACATGGTACAAGATCATGTTGGAAAGGGCAGTATTGTTCTGGATAAAGACAGATGCAGGCATGGAGAATGCTCGTGCATTCAAGATTAAGCTGGGAAGTCTTCCAGCAAGAGCAAGAGCGAAAAGTTGGACTGGACCCGGAAATCCCAATCGAGACTTGATATGGTGAGGTACGGGAGAGGAACGCTCTCAAGTAGACACTTTCTGGTTCCCGCAACTATCTGCACGCTTCGCGTTCCATGTCATGTCCGCCACGTCTCGCAGACGTGCCGCACAGAGCGAAGTGAGTAAGACATCTCGTTCTCCTGTCCTGTCAGACCATCTATCATGACCCTTTCAAATGCCATTAACGAATTCCTCTTTCACTTCATCTGTGGGAGGAGGCTGCCAAAGCTGTAGCGATGAAGTTCTTACAGCTCGTACATCTGCTAATAGACGTGCGAGAGTCGCATACTCTGCTGACCTTCCGTGCCCAGGTCTCGTATGATGTACCAGGACAATGGTATCATGATCGGGGACTTAGTTTGATCAGCATGGAGACGTAAAGCACAGGTATGTGTGACACTCACTCCAGGTCTGGTCTCAGGCCAATCCGTGATGCTACGCCAGTGCTCCTTCAACAATCCTTCAGCTTCGGCCACGAGGACTTTGACTTTGACCGTATCCTTTGGCAGCGACTTGCGATACTTGCCAATGACACTTCGTACGAAGTCGAGAAAGTGCCGCGCTGAGATACGAGATTCCCTTAGGTCTATTCCATCGGAGTCAAGCTCTTCCTCCCATTCGAAATTGACACGAAGGTCTGAAATCACCGCGCGATGATTGTCTTCAAGCATGTCCAACCATTGGTCCATTGTGAAAACACTGTTGCAATCCGTGTTGACGTTGAATCTCGTGTGGCTGTAGTAAACCTTGGAGAATTTAGCTCGCGTTGCGCGGTTGATCTGAAGTTGCCATGGAGCTTTCCAGTCCTTGTCGATGGTGACCACTTCTGTATCGATGGCGACGGTATGGTCGAAGATGATATCCTGCAGCTCCTGCGCCAGCGCTTGGATGCGCTCGTCAAGAGTGGGCGCGCTGTACATGGTGGCAGAAGCGCTTGATGTTGTTGCCATGTTCAGGTCTTGTGTGTTGTGGAAGAAAACGAGGACTTGTGGAAGGAACACGGGAAGGAAAGCGTGGAGCGCCAAGAAACACATATGCTAAGCGATAGCAACATAAGGTACATGAGGCTAATGACAGACAGTCAAGCATAGATCAAATGCCAGAAACGCTAGGAGTAAGATACTCCGCGTGAGACTCAGACTGCGTCTTAAAACTCCAACGATTGATATTCCATGCCCTCGCAATATGGACCTAGCCCTAAGCCACCTCTAGGACGTCTTCGAGGTCGCGCTCGCAACAACGACTTGCCGGTCACGGAGAACTCAGCGTTCGGAAGCTCCACATCATTACGCCTTAGCCTTTCCTTCACAACCCAGATCCAGTACTCTCGATGCTTCCGTTTGCGCTTGAGTTCCTTCAAATCAGATGGCTTACTGTCGACACCAAAGTTGACCTGAATGTTGACATGCTTCACCATCTGGCGATGAGCACTGGTCTGCAGCTTGACCCAATCAACGATATCGAAGGAGCCCTTCTTGGAAGGGTACCAGTAGAGTGCTGTGACGAAGGTACTTGTTCCAAAATAGATGGGTGCAAGGCTGTCACGGTCGACCGGGGTGACTCGCAGCTGCCATGGAGCCCGATATGCTTCGTCGATGTTGATTGTCTGGTTTGGTTTGACGGCCACGACGTAATCAAAGACCCTGTCGAAGAGCTCTTGTGGCAGGGCCTGGATGCGTTTGCTAAATTCGTTCATCGTCGCAAATTTTCGTGTAAGTATGAGTGCCTGTGCTTCGAGTATCGATTTTCGATTTTCAATGATGCTGGATGCGTGAGAGAAAGGAGCGGAGGAGCCATCGTTGATATACCGTCGTCGGTGGGCGAAAATCTGAGGACACAAAAGCGTATGAGGACAAATTTTTGAAAGCCCACTTAGCTTGCGCACTCAGTCCTCATGGATTGCAGCGAAGCCGACACACAACGACTACACAGCAACCGCACGCTGTGTCCCACGCATGTGAAAGCAAGGGCCATGTTGGCAGGTGAATGCCAAGCACTTCACATGCCCAGCTCTGACCATCACTGATGCGAGAGCTGGCGAGTGGAGATCCTTGTACCGAGAGTAAATTATCCTACTGCTGAAGCCAACACTCGTGTCGTAAGTTTGATTGTGAACAAGAGCATTGTCTTATGCAATTTACTGGCAATTTTATACTCGCCAGTGACCCAAGTCTGGGGCAGCATGTGAGTTTAGCTCTAGTGAAGGTGCAACTCCTACCATCTGAAATCCCAAGAATTCGCTCCGGGAACGACGGCCGTCATGGTCTCTCAGCGTGAAATGATGATGATGCCTTCGAGAAGGACACATCTTCCTGAGCATTGGAGAATGCGGCCAGAGACTCAGCTCTCTGCCAGCAGTTTGATATTCATCCTATGCTTTGGATCCAGTGAAGGCTCCTCTTCTTCCGTCTTGAGACCGCAATTCTTGAGCCAAGCATAGTTGAGGAAACCTCTCAACCCTCATTCGTGCACCTTTCATCACTTGAGTCTTTCCAACAGCTAATGTCGGCCTTTACCAGCCTTCTTCGCAGCCTTCTTGTCCGACCTCTTTTGCTCCTTCGCGTTGCGCTTCTCATTCATGCGTGCCTTCACTTTCTCTGCCTCGGACATTGTTTCCAGACTGTTGATCCAGAATCTTGCGCCCAGTTCTCCAAGATGTTCAGTGTCCTCTCCAACACACGCAACTTCGATTTCAAGTTCTTTCCTGGCATAAGCCATCGCTTTCGCCATCTGACCCTCTTTGACGCTGTACTTGGAGCACTCACGATATCTGGGTAAGATCAGTAACGGACAAACAGCGACATGCTAATTGGACTCACGCATGCGCAAGATCAATGCCGAATAACCCTTCTTCCTTCAACAACGTGACCATGTTCTCAGCAGCGGCAAGAGCTTGTCTGTGGTTCGTAGGTACCTGATATGGTGATGTCGCGGCCCGCAGAATATTGCCGCTCTCGTAGATTGCGAATGCCTGATCAAGTTGAAATAACTCGCGTCTGCGCCGCTCGTGCACCTTCGCCTCCACGCCGTCACATGCGTCACAGTGGCATTCAAAGCTCCATTGCTCGAGCGCTTCTTGTCGTTGTTGTCTAGTTCGAAGTGGCGGAACGTAGCAAGAAAGCAGTTCTTCACCTGCTTGGATGTCGCGGACTGCATGCACTGTCTCCTTTCTGATGGAAGCGTTGTAGCTGTTCTGGACATTTGGTGTACAGGAATGGTTGATGCGGCTGAACTGCAGAAAAATGCCTTCGCCGTGGCAGCCGTCGGCGCCCATAGTCACGGCGTTGGTGAAGAATATGGCGTGCATTTTGATCTGGTTGACTGAATTAACAAGCAGGTCCTCGTCAAACCTGGGTCGATCTACACACCATGTCCTCAGCAGCAGCATCAAGTGCTTGGCCACTGTATTGCGAATTGCTAGCCAAATGCTGTCTGATGGCCTGCCGCAGCTGGGGCTGCACGAGCTTCTGGTTGTAAGACAATTCAGTGTACTGGACATGTTGAGCTGGCGTCAACTTCTCGAAATGCTTGAGCAGGTTGATCTTATTCTGGTTCGGCGGCAAGCTGATGACTGGCGCTTCAGCGAAGATGCGAGTGCCTCGTGGTATGTCCTGGCGAGCGAATAGCCCGTAGCCTTTATGACCAGCAAGTTGCAGCTCGAACATATCTGGAGCAGTGCTATGAGGCTCTTCTGGAGTGATTTTGTTGTTATGATGTATGAGTGCCATGTCGATGGCAGAAAAGAGTCTACGAGCTTGAAAAGCCAACCACAAGATCAGGCCAAGTCTTCGGGGTCGCGCAGCGGAAGAATTAGAAGTAGCTCAACTCCAGGTGAGATGCAAACGCTCTGCGCCGTTTGTAGCAGCGGAAACGTGCAGCAGCCACGGGGTGCCGCGCGAGGAGGCGAGCAGGCAAGTTATTAGTTTCTCTGTCGCGCAGCGTTTACGACCTCAATTGGCCTCCACCGGGACCGCACTCAGAAATCGCGTTCAATGCGAGATGCAGTGCTCTTAACAGAGCCAGTGAGCCTTGAGCCAACAACGCGTTAGTGCAGGCAAGGCAAGTCCAGCTGCTATATCGAGTCCCTCTGGTCAATTGACAGATGCTTCTCAAACCTGCTTAGCATCTCTGAAGTCTACCTTGCTGTCGAGCAAGATCTACGACAGAAATTCGATTCAAGGCACCTCTGTGGCTCATCTGCGCGTTACTGCTCGGGAAACGCCCTCGAATCTCTTCTACCGCCCTTACGCTGCTTGGTTCACCGGCGCACATGCATCAAACATGATACCCACCAGATGGGTATCAGCATCAGCAACGGTTCGAGCGAACGATGGGCACTCCGAGATCCCGCGTCGAGACACCTCTGCCATCTCTGACACCGCTGGCTCAGTCTTACACATTTGCTCGGAGTCGTGCCGTACATACAAGAGCGTAACCACATCCAGCCATGGGCGCCAGACAAGTGCTCATCGAGATGAAGTGTACGAGCAGTTGCAGCATCTAGCCAGGCTCATAAACGTAACAGTTGTCTCTCTCATGCAAGCCATTCTTTGAATGTGCTCCTCCTCAGAAGCAAGCCCACGTTCCCTCCTCACATGTTTGCTGAGCTTCTCTGAGCTCCGTAATGATCGTGCGTAGTGCGAGGGGCTTCTAATCAGCGGAAAGTGTCGCGGTAGATATGCTTCCGCCTCGCAATCGTCTGTGGCCTGGCGATGCAGATCGCCGTAGATGCCTTCGCGATGAGCTCGCCGGATCGTTCGTCGTGGTCACTGGATATGTGCCGTGAAGGAGGCTTCCGGGACGCTCGTACATCTATTTTACGGTGGTCAGACACGCTGCTTGGGCAGGTCTTGCTTCAAAAGATCAATCATTCCGATGAAAGCCAACGTCCGACTTTGTGCGGAAACACATCGTGGCTGCGGCATAGCAGACTGAGTACCTTGCGGGAACAGTGTTCATTTGCTTGATGATAGCAGAATTCAAGTGGCTGACATATACAACGCCGAACGATAGCAAGCTCGGAGTACTTGCTCGGACTACTTTATATACTGTTGCGTTGCGTCCAGCACTTCGGCGTTGAACGGAGACTGAGCATCTACTCCGAGTGCCGAGGACTTTTCTCAGCTGTAGTCTCTGACTGCTGTCGCAACCCATCTTTTCGAAATCTGTTACTATTGCAGGGCATTCTCTCCCTTGCAGACTAAAACAAGCATTTGAACAAGCATCTTCAATGCAGAATTCTACATCAGCGGGCGTTGTGAAGACAAGGCGGAATGGAAAGTATGTCAGCCCAATCCGAGATCCGTAGTTCAGCCAAGCACGCTGACAATGGCACAGGCTTGCAAGTTGTGAGCAATGCCGCCTTCGTAAGCTTGCTTGCGATCACAGAAAGCCAATCTGCGGGCGTTGTGAACGTCGTGGGATTGGATCGGAATGCCATTACCATGCCGCACCATTGACCAAGCCCAGGATTGCGTCGCAACCCAGCCAGCATGAGACAAGGCTGTTGACGCCAGAGATTAGTGTCAGAAGTGTCACACATTCAGAGTTGACTACACCTGCCCAACATGAGACAAACCTGACTATCAGCCTTTCGACAAGGAGTGAGCCACCACTGCCACTTATACAGTCGCCAGGCTATCATGGTGCATCGAGCTCATCTGCAGTCGTCGCCAAGATCAACGACAGTCTCGGCATCGAAACACCAGATTTTGGCGTCTCTTCAAACCAGAGTTCAATGTCCGATGATGATATTCGGAGAGGCGCCGAAGTCCTGACCTACTTACGTGATCCAAGGATGCGCCAGATCATGCATACATTTCTCGAACGCCTCCTCGCCTGGTCTGATGGCTATCTGATATATGGACCCGTCTACGATATCTGGCTACAAGCTGTAGATCAAGTTTTGGATGATACCTGGGCAAATCAGTCTAATCATGCAATCTCGGCGCAAATATGGCACAACACTCGACGGACGTTTGCTCCAAACCCATATTCAACTGCCTCGGAATGGGCGCTACAGGTTCGTAAGCACGGTGCTAGGGGTCTAAGTGTTAGTATGACTGACTGATCACAGACGAGTGGTGAGAATCTGCGTTGGGAGGTCGTTGGATTGCTTCTAGTACACGTCGGCGCTGAGCTCTCAGACATGCCAGGCTGGCACTCTATTTTCTCTCGACTTCCATGTGGTCTCCACAGTCGGGCGCAGGTGATGCGCAAGATGCTGCAATTAGGGAATGCGTGCACCGCATTCAGCAAACAATGCGGCCCTCGTAATGAGCTGGTGGCATGTTTGATGTACGTGTGCATGCTCATGACAGAACGTGCAGTCGGCGATTCGTCTTCGGAAGCATGGCATAATATGGGCCTCGTTTGCGATACGGTCATCACTATGGGCCTTCATCAGCAGAAGAAAGTTGATACTAATGAGCCATTCTTCCTTCGTGAACTGCGGAAGAGGTTATTCAATTTGGCATACAATCATGATAAATTCCTGGCCGAGTTTCTAGGCCGACCACCAAGAATTAGCTATCGACATTGTTCGATCCAGGAGCTTTCGCCGCTGAGCGACCAGGAAATCTGTGGTTCAGAACGCATCCCAGCTGTCCCTTCTGCCAATGAGCCTGGTCATCCGACGAGGTCGACGTGGCGGAAGGCCTTTTACTCGCTGACCAAGATCAGAGAAGATCTTCTGGAGTTGACTTTAGGCGAAAAAGATGATGAAGGCTTTGGAGCTCGACTCGCGTGAGTAACACCACTACCCTCCAGCATGTACGAGTTTTCGCTGATGAGTCGCAGTCATGTACGAAACTCCTTGAATCGAGCCGATGAAGGCATGCCCAATTTCGTGAAACTGGACTTGATGGAACTCCTTCGCAATCTCAGGCATACACCTCAGCGCATTCCGGGCACTGATGCGTTCTGGAGAGCAAGAGATGTCGGATCGTTAGTCTCTATTACCGTAACCAGGCTTCGTTTGGAGTTCTTGCTCGAACGAGCTGTCATCAACAACGAAGAAACGAGCGACTCCTCCAGCTTGATTGCAGTTTCCAGAAGCTTGTTGGCTCTTTCGTTGAGGATTTTGGGGTGCAAGGACTACTTTAATGAGCAGCAGATCGACCTAATTGATATTGTAAGACAACAAGCCTATTCGGGATCTGATGGCGCTAACAGCTGCAGGCTTACTTTGAAGCCCTTCCACCAGCCGGCGTTCTTGCCATCGAAGTTCTGAAGCGAGATCGTCTGAACTGTGACGAGAGCGATTTCCCTCGAAGCGAGATACTGCAGAATCTGAGCATACTTGTGCCAGAGCTTGAAGCCGTTGGACCAGAAGAAGGCAATTATGGCGTATGCATTCAAGGCGCAAATGCTATCAAGAAGGTTCTCGAGACTTGTCTCGCCAGACGTCCTCAGCAGCTTGATGCCGCCCAGGCTGCGGTGCTTGACGGCCAGCTTGGATTCAATAACGATGCCGACTTCCTGGACTGGCTGGGACATGTGGATCTGGAGACCGTTTCCTGGTTGGATGGAGCTTGAATATCTCTTCCTGCCCTCAATGAAGCATTTCAAGATCAGTATGATGCAAGCGCTGTCGAGCACATCGCTGCAGCGGCTTGATGCCAATCTCAATTCATTCCGCTTCTTCATCGGATATCTGCCTTGACGCCTCGCTAACCTCAGACCCTGACCCTCTTACGCACTGCAGAGCAAAGTGCCAGCAGCACTAACAGCACTGAAGCTGTCTATTTATCTTTCGCAGGTTTGCCTTTCGCTTCGCCTTCTCCCAAAGATCGAACATATATCTTAACAAGCTCTGGGTCAGGCATGTCTTCCACTTTCGAATCTTCGAAGCCAGGCGAGACACCGATGGCGATCTTGCTTCCATCCGGACTGAAGTCCAGTGATGCGACCGAAGAGCAGAGCTTGGGGTATTGCCTGATTCGTCTTTTGGTGTTCGCATCCCACAGGGCGACCACACCGTCTCCACCTCCTGTTGCAAATGTGCCATGGACGGGGTGGAATGCAAGTCCGTTCACGCAATGAATGATATCCAATGGCACCTCTTGATCCTGCTCATCCTTGGTAGTGGTCTTCTCGCGATGACACTTGAAAGCATACATCTTCTTGTTCGCCTCTTCATCAAACCACTCCACGCCCACTCTGCCCTCGATACTTGAGCACGCGAAGCCGGTCCCATCCGGCATACAACCAGATGCACGTGTCTGAAACTTCAAGCTGCTTTCCCGCTCTTGCCATGGCTTGACCTCAATTGGTGCTTTGTCGGTCAATGATGGATCGCCTGCTTGCTCAACCAGCTTCTTCAAGTCCTCCAGCACGTAGACATGTACCCTCCTCTCTACCATCGACACCACCGCTTTATCGGCACTGAGCGCAATCGCAAATGGCTTGGCGGCAAGCTTGATGGCCACATACTGTCCACTCTCTGGGTCGTGCACATGCATCGTTTCGTCCCAGCTGGTACTGATCACGAGGTTGTGCTCTTTGGAGTAGACTACTTTGTTTGAAGCCTTGCTATGTGTGCTCAATTGGGCGTCATCGATCGATATCTTCGGGTCCTGGTCCTCGGGGGAATCATGTTGGAAGCGGTATCGCGTAACGTCCTGGCTCAGGCCAACAGCATAGAATGTGTGGTCATCTGCGCCCCAGCACACGTCCAACGTTGGGCGATGGGTCGGTACTGTTGTCCATCTGGTGTAGCTGCCGTCGTCATTGTCTCCGTATAGGCGGATGCTGCTGTCCCAGGCGCTGACTAGCAACTTGTGCGAGTCTGGCGAGAAGCGCACGGCGGTGATGATATCCGTCGGCGGGTCTGCCAATTCCTGCACACTCATCGTGGCGACTGGCTAGGTGTTGTTGTGAGAAAGAAATTGTTGTTGGCTTTGTTTACGCGCTGCAGTTCTGAAGCTGACTTGCAATGCGACTGCCCCGCCAAAATGTCCCACGGCTTTTGAAAACGAGAGCTGCACATCACAACATTTGCTCTCTCTCACACCAGCACTCGGAGACAGCTATCATACTTGACCACAGGATAATCAGGCCGAAGCATATGAATGTTGGCCTTATTCTGACGACTTGGTGGTCCCGCCTCGACAAAATGAGCTATGCTACCCTCTCTATCTCCTGGTGATCCGCCATCATCTTCTCATCAACGTGAGATTCGGCAGCATGCTGGTGCCGAATGACGGTCCTGCCGCCTTTGGACGTCGCGACTCCTCCTGTGATGCCTCCTTTAGCGAATAGCAGCGGAATGTCTTCAAGCTCGATCTATAGCTGGTCAGCACGGCGATGAGGCCACCACATCGGGACGCAACTTACACCTTTGGTCTCGGGATAGAAGAAATACACCATTGGCAGGAAGGCGGCATTCAACACAGCAAATATTACGAACGTTCTCCACTGTATGTTAGCTACAAGGCTGTCAGCTTGCATTTTGATCCTCTAACAGTGAATCGACTCACCGAACGAGATGGGCGTAATTTTGACCACTGCGAAAACAGCCATCCAATTCCACCCAGATGCGATGGCCTGCATGCGAGTCCGAATCCTAGTGGTATTGATCTCTGAAGGATAGAACCATGGGACTGGCAGCCATCCGATGCCGTATACCAGCTGGAAGATGAAAATGAATGCCGTCGCGCCATAGGCTCCGCTGGTCGTGCCAAGTGATAGGAGGATGGCAACCATCACGAAGCAAAGACACAGTCCAGCTGTACATGCAAGCAACAGCGCGCGTCGACCGAAGCGATCCATCAGCAGCACGGGAATCGCAGAACCGACCAGATACGTGCATTGTGCTGCCCCTCCCAAAATGAGTGACAGGTTTCGGCTTAGCTGCATCTGGCTCTGGAAGATGACTGGAGCGTAGTAGTTGATCATATTTGAGCCAGTGAACTGCTGTCCAAGCTGAATCGATATGGTCAAGAGCAGTCTTCTCAGGTTCTGGACCTTTCCCCAGGTAAAGAGCTCTTTGAAACGGAATGGACCATCTTTGCGTTCTTCCTCTAAACCAACTCGAATGTCGAGGATGGTCCTTTGTACTTCGGGATGATCTTCGCTCACGTCGGACAGGGCGGCTGTCACTCTCGCAGCTTCCTCATACCGATCGTGTTGGACTAGCCAGCGCGGCGTCTCAGGCAGTCCGATGATCTGAAGAACGAGCAAAATTGCGAACACTCCTTGAAAAGCAAGAGGAAATCGCCACTGGAAAGAGTTGTCGACAAAGCTAGTGCCATAGTCCATCCTGTTTGCGGTGAGTGATCATTCAAAGACCCTCAGCCACCACTTACCAGTATGCAATTACGACACCTAGGATAGTGACAGTCCCCTGCAAAGTCAAGAGCGCACCCCGGTAAGAGGCTGGAGCACACTCTGTCAAATAGACCGGAGCAGTCGAACTGTTCATCCCGTTACCGACGCCCGTGATGATGCGCCCTGCGATTAATTGGGCAACATTGATCGAAGTGCCCAAAATGGCGGCTCCAACAATCATGATTGAGCCACCGCAGATCAGCATTGTTCTTCGACCGAGGCGCTCTCCGACGAAGTAGCAGATGATGGATCCGACCACGCAGCCAATATCGTAGAGCGCAGTGATGTTGCCCTGCATGTTTGCATCTGGGTTGTTGAAGTAACGACCGAATGGATTGTCAGCGCCAATGATACCGCCCATCACGCCTTGGGACAATCAGTACTGCCATTCATACACAAGGTGTCTGTGTCTCTGACCTTGATCGAAACCCAATAGCAAAAATGCTTGGCATGATGCCGCTGTCACTGCGAATACCAATGCCTTGCCACGAAATCCATGACGCCAAATGTTGAGCATGTTGACTGACACTCTAGAGGGCGGTCCCAGAATTCTCAGCCTCCTTACAAGTCACTTCTGGAAGCTCAGCCTTAATAGTATGGGCGAACTTGTGGCAAGAAGTTCATCGGTCTGAGTCTTACCGAAGCTGCGCCCGGTCTTTGGGGCAAAGACGACCCGAGGATGCACGCCGAGACATATGATCTGCGACTACACAAGAGCTTGGCATCATCATTGCCAGAGCAAGACACGAACAGAACGTACGAAGTTCGTGCGGAGTAAGCAAGGAAGATTGAGAGGATTATTCGAGACTGATCGATGGAAGGACTGCTATGCTTTGCGACACAGGGGATGCCAATCACTCTCGAAGGGAAGGCTGTGCGGTCTGTACTGACGGTCTCAGTTGTGAAAAGGCTGCGGAGAAGAATTGTTGATTGAGGAATCAAGCTATGGATGAGCTAGAATCACTCCTGGACTGTGTGTAGCATGAGGATGGGACCAATCTTGTGCGAGCGATAGTTTGGTGAAACAGCTGTAGTCGAGTCGTTGCATTGACTCGGTGTATCAAAGTGAAAGTGCTAAGACTTTTGTCAAGTCGTCGCGCTCGTAAACTTTGTCTGACGCGAAGCGCCTCGACCTCGTTTCATATTCTCCAGATCTGAGCAACGTCGACTCCAATCGTCTCCCATGCGAATATGCGTACAGTATTGATACCCATAGGCCCGCCAGGTGCTGGGAAGTCAACGCTATGCAACGGCCTACAGCAATTCATGCGAGCTGTGGCGCGACCATGTTCAGTAGGCAACTTGGATCCTGCAAATGACAACATTCCCTACGAAGTCGCACTCGATGTGCGAGAGCTTGTCAGTGTGGAGGAAGTCATGGAGAGGGAAGAGTTGGGCCCGAATGGTGGCGTTCTATGGGCCATGGAAGAAGTCGAAGCCAACTTCGAATGGCTGGAGGAGCGACTCGAGGATTGTGGTATGGCTGCAGTCCTTTTCGGCACGGAGCTGAAGTCGCATGCTGATATAGCAGAGCAGAGGAGACAATCATTCTCGATCCGCCTGGGCAGCCCGAGCTCACGACACACCACTCCGCCCTACCCAACATCCTTCAGAAGATCGAAAAGCTAGGGTACAGGGTGAGCACATGTCGTAACCTCTTCTCGACGCCGCTGACTGACGTACAGTAGGTTGTCATCATTCAGCTTCTTGACTCTGTTGTCTTGACCCGCCCTTCTCTTTACCTAAGCTCTCTTATACTCTGCTTGCGCGGCATGCTACACTTACCTTACCCAACAGTAAACGTACTTACCAAAATCGACAACCTCAAGTCTGTCGGCGGCGCAGACCTGCCATTCAACCTCGATTTCTACACCGAAGTCCAGGACCTTCATCACCTGCTGCCTGTCCTTTCACGAGAGCAGGCAGCCAGCACAGGCGGCGCATCTGGCAAGTGGGACGCATTGAACGAAGCGCTCATTGGCCTCATCGAAGATCATGGCCTGATTGGCTTCGAGACTCTAGCTGTCGAAGACCGGCAAAGCATGGCTGCATTGCTTCGTGCTATCGACCGTGCGAGTGGATATGTTTTTGCTGGAGCTCGCGGCACAGATGAATCAGGGCGGACTCTGAATGATGAAGCGAGTATTTGGGCCCAGGCCATGAATGAGAATTACGGCAAGATGGAAGTGCGAGATGTGCAAGAGCGATGGATTGAGAGGAAGGAAGAGTATGATGAGGTGGAGCGGAAGGCTTGGGAAGAGGAGGCTCGACTGGCTGGCGCTCTGCCCGAGCAGCCTGCTGCGGAGGTGAAGCGGACAGGAGCTGGCCAGGATACAGAGATGGAAGATGACGATGAGCTCTTGGCTGAGCAAAGACGCTGGGAGGAGAGTCGCGCTAGGCAAGGTGGAGCAGAAGCTACGAAGGTGGTAAGAAAGTCGTGAGAGCGCTGAGTGAAGAGCTAGGATACAGCTGGGTCGCCACGGGAGATTGGTGCTAGACTACGACGCTTCCTGCCTCGCGTCTCCAGAGAAGTTGGACGACTACCGAGAGTGTCTCTCCATGCGCTTCCAGAGAGGAATTACGCTTCGCTCGTCAACATGGGCAATGCAAGCCATGCTGGACCCCATCTGCTAATGAATTGGGTGGCATAAGATACTGAATTGGTGGCATAGGAGTCGTACCAATTACGAGTGGTGACTGTTGCAATCCGACATTGGGCGACGTCTACATGGAGCCGCAAACCATTCAGACTCAGCTTCCTTCCAGACCATCAAGCTGCCTCACGCTTGTGATGACCCAATTGCCCTCGGACAATTTCCAGACCATCTTCACCACAGCCGGCTTGATCACGCCGGAAGGAACGTTATGAGTTTCCAGATTGAGAAATGCTTCGGCGAACCCATTGCGGTCATCAACCATCACCATCTCATCGATAATGCGAATTCTCCATCCGGGATACTCCTCCGCCACTGAAGACCACATCTCCAAAACCTCATGAATGGTCATGACATGAGGCTCGCCAGCGACAAGTGTCTCAATGTTGTGCCGTGCGACCGCCGGAGTGCACCACGGAATGCTTTCTGGAGAGAAGTCGTGTCGGTTCGTGGCATCTTCAGCATCACGAATATATTTCCGGATAGTTTCTTCGACGTCTTTGGTGTTGTACGACGGGATATTGGATCGTGGCATATCCTTGACTCAGTTTGGCTAGAATGACCTCTTACCACGCTTTAAATTCCAACGGCATCCCTTTTATTTCCTGGCATTGTGCATGTTGTCGTTATCGCGCCCTCGAACCTCAGGTCGTCATTAAATCCACAAAGCCGATTGCGGCCGCGGCCCGAAAAATGTTTCTTCCATCTGCCAAGAGATCAATGCAAGGTACCGAAATCCTTCGAAGGATGGTCTGCGTAGGGCCGGAGCTGGAGCGGACCTCACTCCTGGTCTATTGCCAATTATTTCGAGTCTCATGCTTGTGGATCAGCGTGCTGTGCCGCTGAGACACTCTATCTATCAGACTCTACTTCACCGGTCTGTGTACGCTACGTGGCTATTAGTGCACACAGAAAACACATTCTCATCGCACACGACTGGATATGGATATGGTCTTTCCTAGTCCAACCTGAGATGGGTCTTTCAGCTTTGGCGCAAGTACTACTCACCGTCTTCGAGCCCCACCTTCCCAATAAACTCTTGGTGACTTGGAAATGGCCTAGCTATTGCTCATTTCTATTAGGACCATTACCTTACAGATGCTGAAATACTGGATATTCTCATCGCACGGGGTTCTGTAGCATTGCCCGATACTACGGACTGCGTCTTTGCTGCCATGCTTATTCGACGAATGGCAAGTGCTTACCCGGAATGCACCACCAAGAACTTGCTCCAATCTTGCCTGTATACAATATCGTGGTATCAAGTGTTGTGACGAACACTGATTGCCGAATAGTGAGCAGCAATCCACTTTTCAATATTGCGAAAATGTTTCAGCCCCAGTTTCGTCGCAGCTGAGCTTTTATCGGCCTTCAAACAAGGACCTAGTCGTCGTCGACCTCGCACGAATGGGCCTCTTGGTCGGTTCCTTCTTCGGCGTCATCGGTCTCGTTTTCGAGGATCATTGCTCGAGCTGTTCTATTTCTTCTTGGCCGAGATGGACCAGGCGTACAATAGTCACGCACGATGTCGGGCTCAGCATCATTCATAGGTGGTCCGTCTCCAGAAAGAGCTGCTTGCGAATGTGTCTGAACAATGCGCTCGATGCGAGTCTCGCAGTCCCAGGCCGGCATCTTCAGATGTTCCAGCTCGTTGGACAAAATCTCGGCTGGGCATTGCAAGCCCACTCTGCTGTTCCTCTTTTGCATCAACGAGATCGCTTTCGGCTCATGCCGTACATTGGCGTCACCCATCCCCCACCGCACACCGTCAAGGAATGCGAATTTGACTGCTTGATCTGCAGCAATGCCGAATCGCGGCATAGAGGTCGCAGTGAGAAAGCCGTCCGCAAGGCTTTGCCATTCATTTTCATCATGCAATTCCACCTTGAGATGCCAACCTTGTACAAAATCTGCGACGATGTGAGAAATATGCTCAATGCAATCAGGGGGTTTCGCGACCAGTCCCATGAGCTGCACTACATGTGCCATACCCTGCGCAACAGTCTGGTCCAATGGAATCGCTTGCGCGTTCATCTTGCGCTCTTTCTTACCTAACTTTTGTTTCATCGACAGAATCTCTACACGCAACAAACGACCGACCGATGGGAACTCTTTGTGCAGACGGTAGAGATCCAAAGCTTTTATCGTCTTAAGCACGGCTGATCTGGGAATTCTGCCATGAATGAGAAATTCGTGCATCCCTTTGTACTTCGCAGCTCCATCCGTCGTCCACGGCGCAAACTTCGCACTCAATTCATCGTGAAATGGTCGGGCCCAAAATATGGCACCTTGGTCTAGCGCGAAGGCATCGATGATTGATATGAGCCCGTTTTCGTGGCCTTTACGGATGTCCGGTAACGCCAGGCGCTCAAAGATCCAAAGCAGCCGATTTGAGGTAGACACGAATGGGGTCTCTATCTGTTCCCTGTTCATGTGATTAAAGACATCGGTGAAATTGACATCCTCTGCTTTGGGAGGCCTGAAGTCCGGGGCGTTGGACCGAAAAAACCTTCTCGCCACAAATCCATTCTCGCTGTTATGCTCACCGTCTCCTGGACGCCAGTAGCTACAGTCCATCATTAGCTGCAACTCGATTTCTATTTTCGCTATGATGAACATACCGGAAGAGTAGACCTGCAAGTGGCGGATGAGCCAACTTTGCTGAAATTGGTTCGAGCGGCTTGTCGAGGGTCTCCTGACGTGACACAGGCTGCCAGATGATGCTGCCGTCCCCACGTGGCCCATATTTGAATCTCTCGCTGGATATCCGACCTGAAAGTCTTTTTTTGGACTTGACCCGTGACACCTCAGTAGATAGGTTTTTGCCGTGAGTGATCATTGGAACGAGCGGTGTTGGGCTGGCAACAGCGATAGCTTGGCATGATCGCTTGGGTGATGGAACTGCGCTGTGTTCTTGGGCCCCATTATGTTCCAATTGGAGATTGGTAGCTCGCCGCTTCCTTAGGCACCGAGGCGGCGTGAGTTGCCCGAACGAAGCAATGCTGGGGGCGAAACGTTGTACGTCAGTCGAGTGAGAGCTAGATGCAGATTGTTCTTCATCATCCCGTGATCCAGTCCTGCACATTAGTTTCCTGGCAGTGAGATGGTTAGAAGGTGTTTCCAGCATGCAAGCTCGAACCTTGGCTCGAATCTCATCTCTTTGCTCAGCGTCTTTCGTCGTGGACGAAGGCGAGCATATAGCGATCCAGTCCTTGTGATCCGGCTGCTTCTTGTGCATCCCGTATTGACTTTTGAGGACACCAGCGCGCGCATTGAGATTGAAGATTGCATTGAAGACAACCGCTCGCTCTTGTCCCTCGAGCCCAAACTCAGTAGTGAGCATGAACACGACCTGTTTCATCTCTCTTGTCCATTTTAATTTGGCTGTGTCTGCGTTTCTGTGCTTCTTCTCCAGACGTGCCATGTGAAATTCACGGCCGCGGCCTGCTAGCGATCATAACACGTGAAGAGAGGTGAAGATAGTAATGAATCAAAATCGAATTCAGAAGCTATGAGCGATGTGTTTCGGGACGTGGGTGAATTCGACTCTCACGAGAGCACGGTTGTGTTCAATCTCCTTCTGACCTTATGCCACCGAACGAAGACGCAGCTAAATGACAATACAACACCTGATGCGAGTACAATTGATCGATCTATGAGCGAGACAAATGACGAGTAGTAGCGAGGGGAATGCATCATCGTAGCAAAGGGCCAAAGCTTGGTGGCTTTTCGGACGATTTTCGAAGCATCCAAAAATTACAAACATCAGAGCCACTTCAGCAAGTAATAGCACCATGCATTTCTATTAGCAAGACCTTCGTTCATTGTCATATAGCCTTGCAGTCTCTCCCATTTGGCACCGACGGTATGATTCTTGTGCATTGCAATATCTCTAAATATGGACATTTTTGGTCGACGAATAAGTGAAAATGAAACTGGTTCAGATGCATACTTTAGGTGCCAAACTCCCGACTCCACGCCATGATCTTGATCTCGTCTAGCTCATCCCCCATAATTGATGCCTAAAACTCCTGCCCAAAGCCAGCAAATGAAATCCCAAGTCTTTAAATCCAGTCTCCATCTAGGATAGAGCTCTCACCGCTCTCCAGTGCTGCAGCAAGCGTGTCCATAGTCCAAGGCTTGTACTTGATTCCTGGCGGGGTGTTCGTGTTGGCAAACTCCTTGCCTTCGGCGACCTTTCCGAGGGCGGCATCGAAGTTGTCGTAGACATACTTCTCAGGGTCGTGGTCAACGAGCCAAGTGCCCCACTGAAAGTTCCTGTTTTGCTTGTGCTTCGCCTTGTTGGTGTTGTGCCTATCACGGTTCGCAACGCCCATGGCCTGGATGAAGGACACTCGCTCGAAGCGAAGCAGATTGTGCACACGAGTGGCGTTCGGTACGTTTTCCTTTCCTCCGACGGCAATACATGAGGCGATGGATACGGCATCCTCAATGGCCTGTGTGCCACCATTGCCAGAAGAAGGGATGAAGGTGTGTGCTGCGTCACCAATCTGAACAATACGGCCACCACCAGATGTCCATTTTGGCTGTGGGTCGCGCCACATCAAAGCCCAGTCGACGAGCGTGTCAGGAGGAGTGGCTTTAATGACGCGCTTGGCGACTTCAGAAAAGCCTGGGATGGTTTCAGTAAAGGCAAGCGCTTCATCAGCGGAGACACGATTTGACCAAGACTCCTCAGACTTGCCGCTGGTGTCCATATGGTCGATAGCCCAGTTCATCCATTTATCATTTCTCCAGAAAAGACCAAAGGTGTCGGGTCCATGGAACATGTTCATGACCGAGTTTCCCTCATCATCGAGCTTGAATCTCTCCGCAACCAGTGGGTCTGCGATTGCCAGTTCCACAGGGTAGGCGACTCGGAAGATGGCATGTCCGCTGCTCTTTGCAGGCACTGTCTTGCCCTCACCCACGATCTTGTGCGATGCGGATCTGATACCATCAGCTGCAATCACAACACCGGCCTCGTGACGACTGCCATCCTGGCACACCACACCCGCAACTCCCTTCTCCTCATCCTCGAAGTACTCCACTGCGCGTTTCTCATATTCGACTTCGATTCCTACAGCCGCGAGTTGGTTTAGGAGCATAATCTGCACGTCGGGCCGCATGTAATACGCCACACGCTGAGCTTTACTGCCTTCCTGCAGCATAGCAGAGATGCGCATAGGGCCCTTCACAGTCTCCATCTGAACATTGTTCATGGCGTAAAGAGGATCATAGGCAATGCGGTCAACGTCGGCACTCATCTGTGGCCATCGGCAGACGGAGTTGATAGCGCTAGGGCCAAGAGTGTAGCTGTCTCCTTGGGTAGAGGACACCTTTGACCGCTCAAGTATTCTGACAGAGCAACCTAATCAGAGTCAGGCAAAGTTCGACTTTGATGCAGCATCGATGTTGATGAAGCGTCATTGAGATCTCTGAGACTCACCTTTCCTCCAGCATTCCAGTGCGGCCATGAGACCTCCCGTGCCGGCGCCGGAGATGAGGACGCTGATGCCATTTGGCTCGCTGACGTTCTCTTCGTGTAAAAGTCGTCCGATCATGATTGTGTCCCTGCCTTTTGAACCTGCTGGAAAACTGTTTTGTCTGCCTGTGTTACGGCTGAGCGGGACCCGCCACTAGTGATTTTAAGTCTGGGAGCGACCTGGGGTGAGAAGTGAATGATGAAGCTAGTGAGTGGAGCGTTGCAGTTCTAAGAGAGTCTAACACTTATACCTTGGTGAGAAGTTGGCTTGTGGTCCCTGTCTCTGTGATGCTGAGAAGCCCGACCGTCCGCGCCGGCTATGTGCTGCGTACGTCCAGAGCATGCCTTGAACCCTTCGGAAGGTTGAATCGCACACTTGCACATGCTGTATAGCTGCCCTTCGACCATTGTTGGTGGCGCATGGAATTATGCCGATGTACTGATCTAATACTCCGAGCCAGCACTGCGCTCAAGATGCGACACAGTGAATGCACTAAATGTCCAACTGAACTTGACATCGAAGCGTGATGTATGTATGTAGTGTTCTTCTCGCAGCCAAACAATGTCATGCAAATTGCTGGCAGAGAGTATGAGTCTTGTGTAGTGGTCAGGGCCGCTCTATCAGATCGGTCGGGGCGAATCGTGAGCCAAGAGGTACCATCGCGATCCCGCGTGCTGAGGGTCCAGAGCAGCAGAGATGGATCCTTCGAGCACTGTATCACGCGGCTTGTTGCGAGACATTGACTCGAATCTTGTTTCTCGGAATCTGGCGCAGCTGTGAAGAAGTGGTCGAAGAGCTCGAAAACGTGAGGTCGGCAAGCTGAACCGTGGCATCGGAACCTGGACAAACGTGATGATCAACACTGCCACGTGCGTAACCTCTACATACCCTCGTAACTGCTCCCAAGCGATTGTGTCGCCAAGCACCACCCACTCAACATTGATCCGATGCATTCTTACAGAAGATGCTTCTTTCTTCAGACGCGCTCGTACGTGAGCTTGCCGCGCCTTGATCCAGTCAAAGGCTTAAAATTCCGTCCCGCTCACTCCTGACACTCCTGTCCAAGCCGAACGTAGTCATAGCAGCGATAGCTATTGGAGGGCAGAAAGAGAAGACGCAATACGGATGGATATACCCTGACAAGCTCACACGGCGCTCTTCTTTGCCGCCTTGTAGCATGCAGCCTGGAAGATGGTGCCTGGTAGCACATGAATCACATCTTCGGCGAGCACAGATGCAGTTCTTGTCGGTATCCGCAGGAGATGTCAACTTCAAGAACACACACGCGCGCCTTGTGCCTGGACGTCCAGAAAACTCGCCGTGGGACTTTTCTCGAGTACACATAGCGTATCTTCGACAAATGCTCTGATTGTAATTCCACTGCTGACCCTTCAGCCTTGTGCTCACCGTGCACGTAGACGCCAAGCTGAACGCCGAAATGACGACTTACTGAGACTTACACCTAGAGCGTCCGGTCAATGGAACGTCCAGACATCGCAAAGTGGAGATGCTAGACGAAGGAGGTGAAGCCAAGATGGCGTTTGTCGAAGAGTCGGCTCATCAGTAGAACCTAAGCACGTCGGACAGCATTTGGGAGATATCTCATCGCCATGCCGAACCGATTGACGAACAGCTGTCACGACCGCTGAGTCGAGAGCCGCTTCTGTAGCATCACACTTTCGCGGGGCCGGTGGTCTCAACGAACGCTGCTGACAGCCGACAAAGTCTGCATACTCGAGTCACAGCTTCATCTGAATGCGCTTTCCGAAACAACGAGATCGGAACAGCGATACCCCTGCATTGTGAGACCTTCACCTCAAGAGCGAGCACTTCGCCGCTGCATTCCGTTACACATGCTGCAAATTCTTGCCGAGTTCCGAGCGGTGTCGCACAACTTAACAGTAACAGCACATGTCGCTCGGGATGACCGTCTCGAGAGCCAGCGCTATCTCGAGTAGCTGCCATTTGGAGAATACATATCAACAAGCGCATGATATTTCCGAATTACCGGACTTTCCCCGATCCAGCTTCCCGGATCAGTGTCGGCGGCTGTAGATCAGTCTACACGAGATAGTGCCTTGGCACTACTTTTAGCAAGATTCGGTTACACCAGAATAGTTTCTGCATGTACCTTGCTTCTCCGACTCATTCGATTGGGCCAAAGCAGTACCATAAGCCAGACCGCCATACAATGTACTTGGCACAGCTTGGGCAGCGTGGTATCCATGTGTAGGTGGAGCAAGGATCACGCTCATCCTTATAACATCTTCCAGTCGATCTCTTAGGTCTCTGTCGATCATCTCGGATTCTAAATCGATAGCTTCTGTCTTTTGGTTGTTCGACTTCGCTGAGCTACCACATAACAACATGCGTCTGGACATTCTCACTCTAACGGTAGCCACAGCCGCATCTGTCATCAGCGCGCCAACATGGGACAATGCAGTCGACGACAACATTGCCAAGTTTGCAGCTCAAGCATACGCCCAGACCGAACATGACCTCAACGATGGGCTTTCAAAAAGACATCCAGGAAAGACTGGTGCCTGCACACCTCGTAACCTCCGCATTCGTAGAGAATGGGGATCACTTTCGAAATCTCAACGAAGAGACTATATCAAAGCCGTCAAATGTCTTCAGTCGAAACCAGCACGCACGCCTTCGAGTATTGCGGCAGGCGCCAAGACACGATATGATGACTTCGTTGCAACGCACATCAACCAAACCTTGACGATTCATTATACTGCAAACTTCCTCTCATGGCATCGATACTTCACTTGGGCGTACGAAGAGGCTTTGCGTGACGAATGCGGGTTCAAAGGAGATCAGCCAGTACGTCTCATGCCAGCATGAATCTTGATTTCTTCTCGACCATTGCTGACTACCTAAGTACTGGGATTGGGCCAAAACAGCTTACACCGGCGGCCTCTTGAGTCCAATCTTCGATGGGTCCGACACTTCCATGAGCGGTAATGGCGCTTACGCGGGGAATCACAGCGACGTAGTCCTCGGGGCATCATCTGGTCTGCCACCAATCTATCTTCCAACGGGCTCAGGAGGCGGCTGCGTGACTTCTGGTCCATTCAAAGACATGACAGTCAATCTGGGCCCCGCGGCTCTCGATTCTCCAGGTGGTGTCATCGAAAGCGCACCGAGCGGAAATCCTCTGGATTGGAATCCGAGGTGCTTGAAACGGGATCTTGTTGATGCTGTGATTCAGCGATACGCGAATGCCTCATCTGTGCTCTCTCAGATTACGCAGCCGAAGAATGTCTACGACTTTCAAATGCAGATGCAAGGTGTGCCTGGCGGTGGCGACATTGGCGTACATGGAGGCGGCCATTACTTCTTGGGCGGCGATCCTGGAAGAGATGTGTATGTCAGTCCTGGTGATCCGGCTTTCTATTTGCATCATGCACAGATTGATCGTGTTTGGTGAGTGACCTCATGACTTCTTAAATTTGAGACAATGCTGACGAGAACCAGGTGGATGTGGCAGATGCAGAAACCGCACGAGCGACAGTTCACTGACAAGGCCATCGCCGGAACACAAACTTTCCTGGACACACCTCCAAGCGCGAACGGGACGCTTGATGATCTAGTTGATTTTGGGTACGCTGCGGGTCCAGCGAGGCCAATTGGCAATCTGCTGTCAACGGTGCGAGGACCATTTTGCTATGTGTATTTGTGAAGGATGATTTTCAAATCGACAGACGAATGCTTCCGGCTTCATGCATGCTGTAGTAATGTATACATAATTCTAACAACCGTTGGCGTGATCATCCATTCTTTCGTCCTGGCACATCCGGCTGCATTTGGCAGTCAGCGTCTAACAGGATCTATGAACAGCCCGGATCGACATATTGTACATGCCTTGAAGTATTTTTGTTTCGTCTTGTTCCCTAATCTGTCTCGTGTCCATTGCGCCCTGTCCCGAGATCGAAATTCCGTCGACATTGCTTTCCTTTCGGCACTTATCAAAGTACGTATCTGCGATTCAGACAAGCCAACCACGCCCATCTGATCTCGTCGAGCGAGTGCTCGGGATGAACTGCTTGGCATCTGGCGGTCTTCTTTCTCGGAACGAGAGACCCTAGCAAGTTCTTGTGGCGTAGATGAGTCCTTTGCTTTCGCGTTGTCGCCCGTCGTCTCTGCCTCATGAGTGTTGTCCTTCCGTTCGTATCCTTTCAGTCTCCGCCGACTGCTATCTTCTGGAAGCTTTCGTCGACCGGGCCGAATCCTGCTTTGCTTCGCATCCTTGCTGAAGAGCACAGCTCCAGACTGCAGATGGAGCTCTTGATCAGACAGTCTTTGAGTTGTGTCCAGTCTCTCATCGTCTCCAGAGACCCAAAAGTCCAAGAATTCCGAATCGGGTGACAGATCCAGCAGGCAGTGTCCTTTGGCAAGCATGTGACTTCTTGCAGCTTCAGCAGAATGCTTCTCATGACCGCAGTAGAGACATGCATGAAAATGAGAGATGACCAAGGCCAGATATGCTAGGAAAGTTTCAAGATCCGTCTCCAGATGCTCCAAATCTGGGATGATGAATCCATGGCAAGCAGACATATGGTCTAGATTGTCTTTCGTTGAGCTTGATGGTGTCAAGCAGAAGAGGCAGTCGGTGGTTGTTGCCATCTCGTCTTGCTCAGAATCATCTTCACTGCTGCCATCCTCTTGTTCGTCAACAGGCAGCGTGCACTGTGGAGCAATTGTCCGTGTCTCTGCCGGCTGCACGATCGTGTCGTATACTCGCGAAGAGATTGGAGGCAGCTCTGAGATTTTGCGCTTCAGGTTGTAGACATGCCAGTCTGTACGCATGTGCTCTCGTCGGTCATGTTGATGTTGAAAGCTGATGTTGCATGTGCTGCACAGGAATTGCGCTGTGGCAGTTGTTGAGGCTCCAATGATGTTGCTAGTGAGCATGGTCTAGCTCCTGTTGTGGTGATTGACTTTCCTACAGAAGAGCCATCTTCGATATTGTGAACGCTTGTATAAGTCTACAAAGGTGTCGACTCATCGTGCCTCATTGTGGCATCGCTGTCCAATGGCAGCGAAGTGACTCATCCTGAGCCAACAAGATGGCAACATTATCCGGTATCTGAACATCTCGGTCTTCGTCCACGCTGGTGCATATTCATCGCAAATCCAGTATTTGCAGAACAGAAATGCCGTCTGCTTCGGCTTCGAGCGGGAGTAGAGTGTATGAAGAGAAGTTCATCGTGGCAGCACGAAAGCGCCACCTCGGCAGCTTCCGCACAAGGTCTGGCATCGGGAGAAGATGGGTCAAGACATTCAACTTGAGATTCAATGCAGAGAGCTTCTGTCGACAATCAGGCACGGGCATTGAGCAAAACGTGCAAATTGCGCTTGTATGGAGCTGTCCACTGGCAGGTCATCACCCCTCTAGAACCCAATTTTCATAAATTGCTTCATCAGCGCCTTTTCCAAGACACGCACATCTGCTGTCTCCTGCTACTTATGGCACACATTCATCCTTTCTTTTGAAGTCCGTTGGTGATATCGCGATTGCACACAAAAACATGCGCAGAGCAGATGATGGTCTGCAATTCTATGCGCCTTCGCAACTCCGTTCAGGAATCCTTGATCTCGGCCTTCTCAGAAATTGTCTAGCGCCAGACCTCAATTCGTCGGATCAGTACGATAAAGATCAGCCGCTCATGATTTTGTCCTTGCCTTGTGGACAACCCTCATGAATGAATATGTGCAAGACTCCGTACGCCGTCGCTCCGACTTCATAAGTGCCAAAACACGCTAAAATGATGGTGAATTTTGCTCGTCCTCTTTTACCGGATGCTTCGCGAGCTTGAACTGTAACGATCTTCTCCGTTCCTCTCGAAGTCCACGAGATCTTCGCAGGCGCCAAGACCGAAAATCGCACTCTTAGAGACAGACTCCCTCGCATCGCGAGTTCCGTAGTATTCACTGCATGCTTTACCAATCGGTCACCCGTTCAAGAGAGTCGTACCGCATTTAGCCAGTCTACAATGTCCCTGTACAGAGCGTCCGTCCTGACAGGATCCTATCTCCGCGGCATGATGCCCGGCGGAAAGCCCTCGTATCCTCTCTGATCGCTAGGTCCTCTCATCTGCTGTGGAGCCGCGAAGCCAGGCGGTCGCTGCTGAAAGAAGCCAGGAGGTCCATTTGTAGGCGATGTCATGCCGCCGAAGCCAGGTGGAGGTCCATCTCTCTGTCCCTGGCTGAAGGCGTTGAGATTATGGAAGCCTGGTGGGTGGCGTGGCATCTGCTGAAAGCCAGGAGGCGGTCCGCCGCCGCTAATTGGGGAGGTGAGCTGGTGCGGAAAGTCGGCTGGCGGTTGCTGGAACTGGGCCTGGTGAGACTGGCTGCCAGGGATTTGCATGTGTGGGAGGCTTGGGTGACCGCTCATGCGACGAGGCGGCTGTTGTTGTGGATGTTGATGTGTGTGCTGAAGCATAGACTCAGAATGCATGCGCTGGAGCTGTGCTTGCTGCTGTGCTTGTCGCTGCTGCTGCTGCTGCTGTTGCTGTTGAATGAATAGATCTTCGTTGAAGAATCCAGGAGGAGGAGCACGCTGCTGCATGGGACGACGGGTATCTTGCATTGCTCGTTCGTGCATGTTCGCCATCTCCGGCACATTCGCTTGTCGCGGGAGTTCTTGTGGGTAGTTCCTCATGAGTTGTTCCTCGAAAACACCAGGCGCTTGAGTTGGTACTCTTGGCTTAGGTTGATGAGGTTCAGCCCCGAGATTCTGATGCTGATGTTCAAGAAGGCGCTGCAGTTGCAACGCATCCGTGCCGGCATTTGGCTGGGCTTGACCTGACTGTGGCCGTGAGCTAACGCCACCCTTATTTCTAAGAAGGTTGAGCAACTGTTGACTCTCCATGCTCGTGCCGTGCTGCCTTCTCTGCTGCTGGGCCAGGACATTCTGCACCATGATGTCTGGAGATGGTGCGCCGCGAGAAGGAGGGTCGAAGATGTGTGCTGCATCGACACGTCCAGATCCCGGGCGCGGTTGCTGTTCACGCAGAGCATTGAACGGTATGCCACTGTGGTCCGGTGACATCTGCGAGTCACGCACCTGACTGCGCGAAGCAGGAAGCTCGACTGGCTGTCGTTCTGGTAGACGGGAGCCAAACAGCTGGTGCTGCAATGGCTCGTCACCCGGACCTCTCGTTGAGCCATCGAACATGCTATCAGGACCGATCGAGCCACCGCTTTGCTGTGGCGACTGCATGCGATCTGGACTCTTCTGGGCAAACATGTTTGCAAATCTGCTCTTAGACTTGCCGATTGTGCCATTCGAAGTCATGGACTTCAGCGGAGGTGGCGGCGATGACGGCTCTGGATCTGCCGCTAGAGATGGCTGTGGCGCTTGAGTAAGCTTGCTCTGATTGAGCATCTGCAACATCTTGTTGAATCCTTCATGATCCTCGGCGGTGGTCTTCGCAGCTCCATTGGTAGGTTCTGGTTTGGGCTCTTCGACTGGCGCGGGTGATGGTTCTGGCTCGACAGGCTTGAACATGGACGCGAATCGACTCGTCTTCCCAGATTTGCCGGGTGGATGTTTGGGCGCAACGGTTGCGGTTGATGGTGCGCTCGAGCCCGGCGTCGTCGTCGATGCTCCACCTCCCCAACCGGCGAATATGCTATTGTCAATTTCGAGCTTGAGTGGAGCGGCCTGCGGTTTTGGCTCAGGTGCAGGTGGCTGCGGCGTTTCTTCCGCACGAGGTTCAGACTCGACATCGGTCTGTTACAATGCATCAGTATGGACCGGATGACAAGAATTGAATGACATACCTTTCCCTTCTTCATGCTCTCCTTCCACTTCTGGAACTCGTCTGCATTTCGGGCCACACCGAAGTTCAGCTCTTGGTCCTGCTTGACCAGCGGGTCATCTTGGCTGAACCACTCGGGCTCTTTCTCATTGTGATCTTCACGTTGCCGCCGCGCTGCCTCCCGGTCGCGCCATCCACCTGCGGGTCGCTCTCTGTCGCCGTTCTGGCGTCTTTCGTCCCTCGTCCAGCGCGGGTCATGTCTTTCGCCGTATCCGTTACGCCGCTCGCTGTCATGATCCTTGCCGTGTCTGCCGAAGCCACGCTCTTCACCGTCATCGCCGCGCTCTTTCCTGAAGGACCAGCTGCCACGGTTGTCATTCCCTTCCTTCTCGTTCATGCTACGACGGTTGAGTTGGCGGTCGGAAAAGAAGCGACTACGCGCAGACTCTGGCTCATCGCCGGCGGTCGTGTCTCCCCCAGCCGTCTTGTCATGTGCGTCTGCAAGCTTGGAGATGTTGCGGCTAGAGGGAAACATGGTTCGTGGAGGGCCCAGCGCGATGTCGTCTTCGCTGAATGTCAGTTTGTCGCCTTCGCTGCCAGCATGAATGTACTCACCGCCATTCTGACCACGCTGTATCTCCTTCCTGACGCCTAATGTTGGTCGACCTGTGCTAAAACTACCCATAGGACTGCTTTCACCGCCTGGTCCACCCGCCAAGCCCGGGCGCTGTTGTCTGGCGGCATTGCGTGTGGTGCCATCGGCGAGTTGCTGTCGATTTTGCTGATTGCTCTGAGCAGTCTCACTGTGTGGGATCCTTAGCTTTTCCCTCACGCCATCCTGCTCCATGTACACGTACTCTATCCATTGCTCAATCGCAGGGAGGTTCTCGGGCTTCGCAACGAGCGGACTGTGCTGCAGCGCTTTCAGCTGCTCGATTGTGTATGACCGGACTGCCATCACAGCGACGGCGCCGGACGGGCGAGTCGCTCAGGCGTGGGCGTATGCGCTCCGCTTGCGAAAATGCCGCTGTTCGTTTTAAGAGGCTGTTTGAACGATGTGCGGTATACTGGTGCGACTATTGCGGTGATCGCCGGCTCTGGCGCGCGCAGAAACGAAGACGTACGATGCGCGCCGCCGCAAAGGAAGTGAGTGGTGGGTGGTGCTCGATCTCCGGACGGGCGTGCTACTGACACAGGGTGCGGCGGAGCTGTCTTGAATTGATGCTGTGGAGGGTGCGTGCTGAGACAGCGTATGAATGCGATGCGCGAATTGATTATGATTAACCAAATGACAATGTTGTCTGGTAAACGGTCGTCTGTAGCTGCAACGTCGTGTCAATGGGGCGGGGCGGAGAGTGAAAGATGCAAGTCTTGTGAACAGCGGCGGTGTTGGCGGAGAGCTGCTCGTGTGAAGTGTCGACCCAGGCACATGTGCAACCCGCAAGTAGTGACGGCCCGAGAAGGCTGTCACTGCCAAGGCCTTGTCTCAAGACCAGACGAAGCCTAGTCTCAGTATCTCCGAAGAAGACTATGTAACTCCTATCTCCGACTATAGCTATAAATTGATTCTATATACACCGTGGTATATATTAATACGAGTCGTCTACTATTTGTTTAATTAGCGGTAATTTATAGTCTATAGAGTATCTATATTAAGTAATAATATATATT
>AWYD02001407.1:0-62833 GCA_000504365.2 Pseudocercospora pini-densiflorae CBS 125139
AAGTTAGAAAGCGAAGGACTATATACGCCGCGTAGATAAGGTTTAATAATAGGTTATATAACTATACTACGCTTCTATAACGGCTATATATTTACTCTTACGCTACTAAGGTAGGAGCGTATATATATCTATTCGCTATATTAGACTATATTAAGGGATAAGACGAGATTATCTCTAGAGCTATAATACTATATCTATCCTAGTATTATATTCGTCGATCTATTAATACTACTTCCTAATAGACGCCTATTTAGACCGGTTAACTCTTCCGATTAATACTAATACTAATATCTACTATACTACCTACTCGAAGGAGATTTCTAATATAAATTAATACCTACTAGAAGAGCTACCTAGAGATCCTATTATACGTCGACTAGCCTTAGAGAGTCTACGCTTAGTACGTAGTATACGACCTCGCTTCTTATTAGAACGAGTAATAGTACTAAGGATCTACTTAGCTCGATTATATATCTCTATAGTAGTAGGATTAATCTATACTAGTACTTACTACTAATTATACTCCTAACCTCGAGCTCCTAAAATCTAACTATTATAGCTAAGTAGAAGATTAGCCTATATACTAGTAAAACCTACGATACTAGCTCTTATTTTATTAACTATATTAGTACGCTACTATAGAGTAAATAGTATTATAGCTAGTAAGGTAGTATTAGTTAGATATATACTAAGAACGCTCTATACTATCTCTAGAGTAGCTTATTCCTCTACCTCCTTCTCCTAATCTACTATAGCCTTAGCTCTCTTATCGTAAATAGTACGCTACTTAGCTAATACTTCTAGACTAATCTTCTTTAATTTATCGATAAGCTCTAATATTATAAATAGCTTATCTATATTTATATTAAGCTACTTAAACTAGTTAATAAAGTCCGACGACTTCTTCTTTAGTAGATCGTTATTAATAGTAATCTCCTTATTCTAGTCTTCTATCGAGCTAGCGATAGTAAATATATTAGTAATACTAGTTAGTATAGGATCGCTAATTATCTTAGTCGATAGAAGGTCGAATCTAATACGGCTTAACTAGTCTAGATATCTAAGGGTAGGACGCTTTAATATCTACTCCTTTAGTATTCTAAATCTAACTCCTAGTCGTATATCGGATTATAGAGCCTTAAACTTAGATAGAATAGCTCCTTCTAGTAGTATATTAGTATATAAATCGTCGAGTAATTTATTATAGATATTATAGTAGTCTTCTACTACTAGTAGGTCCTAGATATAGATTACTTTATCCTTACTAAGATAATAGAGTACGACTTTATATAGATATATACTATACTACGATTAGAGATAGTCGTTCTAGAACTTAAGCTAGATATAAGGAATACTATTATACTACTCTATCTTATCTTTATCCTAGTAGTTACTATTACTAGCTTATACGCTAGTCTCTACTCTAGTTACTACGTTAGGCTAGTCTTCCTTACTAGTATCCCCTCTATTAGTATTAGTAGAATCTTAGATACTAGGTATATTAGTATCTTCGTCTAGAAGCTTAGAGTAGTAGAGACCTAATAGTCGTAGTAGTATATTCGATCTATAGTAGCGAGGCTTAGGCTTAGGCTTAGGCTTCTTAGTCTTAATCTTAGTCTTAATCGCTAGATAACTAGACTCTAGAGATAGCTACTTAATATAATTATTAACCTAGTATAGTAAGAAGATAAATACGAGACTCTACGGAATAGTACGACTAGTACGACTAAGATACTAGAAGATATTCTTAGCTTATATAAAGCCGACCTAAGTAACTCGCTCGATATCTAGTATATTAAGCCTAATACTAAAGATAGTAGTAGTAACTATAATATAGTACTCCGAAGGCCTATCTAGATAATCTATAGTCTTATAGTATTAGTTATACCGACGCTTCTAGTCTCGCTTAGCGATACTACTAGTATAGAATATTACTATAGTATAGATATTAATACTCTTATTATCCTAGGTATACTACTTCTTTAGATCCTCGTATTTAGTAGTCGTAGCTACGAGCTAGTATCGGATAATATTAGCTAACTATTATATCTACTTATAGCTATCGATAAATAGTAAAGCCTTCTTAATATTTATTAGTATAGCTACTTTAGTTTCTAGGTCGAATATACTATCGATTATCTAGTAGAGGTACTTATACTTAGATATCTACTTCTCTAGAATAGTACGAAGAATATATATCGTATCTAGATAGTCGATACTAGTATAGATAATCTTAGTCTAAAATAGTCGATTACTAACTAGCTAGAAGCTACTATACTAGAGTATAAAGTCCTCTATTTTCTAGGATATTATTATAGAATAGCCGAGTTATACTATATTATTTCGTAGTAGCTTATATAGCGTAAAGATCTACGTATATTTATTTCGAAAGTCGCGCTAGTAGTTAATAAGATAAACTTTATTAATTACTATAAGATCGATATAGATACGAACCTTAGGATCCTATAGTAACTTTCGAAAGCCTAGACTAGTACCGGTCTCTAGACTTAGGATAAGATAGTAGTAGGTACTATCGCTAATATACTCGTATAGCTTAGAGTAGAGGCTTATAGTTTCGGATATAATATTAATAGCGTTACGAATACTATCTAGTAGCGTAGACTTATCGCTAGCCTAACTACTAGCCTAGATCTATTATAAGCGGTTATCGAAGGTCTTAGCCTACTTATTACTAAGGCGGTTAAGTAGTATAAAGTAGAGAGTTATTAAGCCTATTAGATATATAAAGGCTATAAATACTAGACTCTTACCTTCGCCTATCTTCGCGATATTTAGGATATTACTACTACTAAAGATTAGTATATATACTAGATTAGTCTAGGAGTCTTTCGGCTAATAGCCTTTACTTAAATAAAGACGATCTAATAGCTTAGTAAGGCTAGCGATAATAATATTATAGTATATATTCTTTACTTCTAGATAGGCTACTATATCGTATATAAGTCGCTAAACTTCGTCCTATAATAAGCGCTTAGTATCGTTAGTAGTATTAATACGATCGTAACGAGTCTAGAACTATATCTCGTATTCTTACTTATTCTATAGCTACTAGACTAGTAGTAGGTAACTAAAATCTAGATACTCTTAGATAATAGTAGCGCGACTAGGAAGTTATACTAGTAACTACTATTTACTAATCTAGCTTTTAGTATATAAGCGTCTAGTAGCGCGCTTATTATTATACTCCTTAGTCTTCTTCTAATTAGCTTCCTTCTACTTCTTTCTATTTAGATTCTAAAGAGATATCTTAAAAAATAATATACGTTAATTATAGTACTCGAGTATTACTAGTATAGAAGTTAGAAGTCGAAATATAGTTAGTAGTAGTAGCGGCGATAAGGTCGATAAGTACTAATATTAGATAGTATAAGTCGGTATACCGATATATTAACGACTATAGAAGTCGAGTTAATAGTACGAAGGATTACTAATATTATTAGATACTAGACTTAGTATTAATATTAGAGATAAAATTTATAGGATATAGTAATAACGAGATATACTTTTAAATATTCTAGATAGATCTAGAAGTAACTAGTAGCTCTTCTATAAGTATAATTAAGTATAAGATCGTACTAGTTAATATAGTATCTATAAGTAAAGGTAAATAATTAATAGAATAGACTAGTAGAGGTATATAGCTCTAGATAGCGAGATAAAAGTAAAGATAGAAGAAATTAGATATTCTAAGTATAGGAGATTTAAGAGATAGTTAGTACGATAGCCTATATATACTTTATTTAGACTTTTATATACTATTTATATATAAGTAATACTAGTATTATAGAGTGCCTCTACTAAATTAGATTAGCGCTAGGAGTAGCTAGCTTAGTATAAGTCTATATCTCTCTCTTACTCTTATAAACTAGATCTTTAGTCTACTTTCTTAATAGGACCTAAACTACGTACTTAACCCCTTATTAACTAGGTAGGGTAGAATAAACGAGTCTTATAGGAAATATATCTTAGTATATAGAAGATAACTATTTTAATTAATATTTTTATAAATACTTTATATAGATAATTCTATAGACTATATTAAGGTATAGAACCCTTTTTCTAGGTTTGGCTATATTTAGTATAGTTATTGTTCTATATATCGTATTATACTAAATATCTATAGGCGTTTATATAAAGGACAAATAGTTTAACTTTAGGCGCTCTACTATAGGCTTCGTATAGACTACTAACTAGATATATATTAGTATAGAAACCTAAGGATATAGATAATATAAGAACGATTGAGAATAGAAACAATTACGTATAGAAGGTAGTATACAATACGTAGAAGGTCCAAGCATGCCTACAAAGCGGGGCGCCTGAAAGGAGGTAGAGTTTCAATGCGCGTCGAGGTGATGTGAAAGGGAAATCTTGGCGTGATGCATTTCTGGTCACGATGCACGTGGTATCGACGACCACAACACTTCTTGCTGCTGCCCAGCATCTTACTCAACAAGCTCTTTCGCCGATTCAAAGCCGCAGCCGAAGCTCATCAAGACATGGCCAAGTAGTCTTGTACTTGGGCCAGTGAGCAAAAATTGTACAAATGCTATAAAAGTGCCGGCAAAAGGCTCAGTGAAACTCGCACGCGAGATCACGACATCAACACTAGGCCATGAACGATGCTGAGGATCATCCTCGTAGATCTACAAGAGCCAATGACGACCTCACCTTTCTGCATAATCCTCTCCTGCACAAGCATACTCAATCGCCGCGTCGGAGCGATGGTCCGAAGGGAATGAACATGTTTGTCAACGAGACGGCCGCGGTGGGTATCGCCTCGTGGTAAGGAAGAATCTGCCATGCTTCTGTCGCGGCTTACTGCATGAGAATGCATGGGTCGACACGTGGAGGTGCTGCTGCTTCGCGGCTCATAATGCTAACCTTCTTTCTTACTTTCCACTATCGTCTCTCGCTCTATTGAACCATTGCCAGATATCATTCTTAGGCGGTACGCCATGGCTGTGAGCTCTGCGTCCTTCGGGAAAGACTTCAACGAGAAAGATATAGACTTCGTTCACCCTACGGCAGAGTCTATCCCGACTACCTCAGCACCTGGCTCTGAGGTCGACGAAACTTACGATGTCCACAAACAACATGCCGGCGAGACGATCGAGCCTAGTGAATTCAAGAAAGTCTTGCGGAAGATTGACTGGCGCATAATACCGGTATTATGGATCCTATTTCTACTACAGCAATTGGACAAGAATGGCATCAATTACGCTTCAGCATACGGGCTGCAAAAGGGCACCCACCTTCATGGTCAACAGTACTCGTGGCTGGCAAGTATCTTCTATTTTGGATATCTTCTTGGACAATGGCCTAGCGGATACCTCATGCAGAAGCTTCCCATCGGCAAATTCCTGTCTGTGACGACTTTGCTTTGGGGTGTGATCCTCCTCACTACTCCAGGTGAAACCTTGCCTCTTTTCTTTTTTATTGAGATATCTGGCTGATGCTTTCACAGCTTGCCACAATTTCGCCGGCATAGCAGCGAATAGGTTCCTGCTTGGCTTCGTAGAAGCAGCTGTCAATCCTGGCTTTGTGCTGATCATGGGAATGTGGTACACATCCTCTGAACAGCCGCTTCGCCTGGAATCGTACTATTGTACTAACGGAATTGCAACCATGTTCGGAGGTCTGATCGGTTACGCGGTGGGACACATCAACTCCGGCCTTGCGAAATGGATGTACATCTTCATTATCTTCGGCTCCATCAGCTTCGCAGCTGGCGTCTACGCCTTGATCATGTTGCCGGATCTGCCCTCGAAAGCCAAATTCCTGACTGAGAGGGAACGATACGTTGCCGTGGAGCGAGTCGCAAAGAACAGGCAGGGCATCAAGAACAGCAAGTTCTCGAAGCATCAGGCGTGGCAGACGATCTATGACCCAAAGACATGGCTCCTATTCGTTCTTGCTGTCGGTGCGCAAGTTCCCAACTCAGCGTTGACCAGCTTCACTTCCATCATTCTTAAGTCCTTCGGCTTCGGCACATTGGGCACGCAGTATCTCCAAATTCCCGGCGGAGCGGTACAATTCCTCTCCTTGCTAGGTGGTGGCATCATCTGCTCCAAGTTCCCGAACATACGATGCGCGACCATGATCGTTGCCAACCTGATCTGCATAGTCGGCTCCGGGCTGCTGGTGGGACTTCCAGAAAGTAACAAATGGGGGAGACTCGTCGCGATCTGGCTCTGCTACTTTCAAGGTCTCGGGTTCTCAATGTCTCTGACAATGGTCAGCTCCAACATCAGTGGCTTCACCAAGAAGCAGCTCACGGCCGCCATCCTTTATACGGGGTATTGTGTAGGGAACATCATTGGACCGCAGACTTTCAAGGACAGCGAAGCGCCCGGCTACCATTCGGCATATGTCGCGTCAGTATTCCTTGTCCCCGTATGTGATTTGTCACTGACAGATGTTTAGCATGCTTATCGGCTACACGATCAAGCTCCTTGCAGTCTGCGTCCTCTATTTCTACATGTGGTCCGTCAACAAGAAGCGCGACAGGGAGGCGGCCGCGCGAGGCCTGGCCAGCGATGAAGAAGAGAAGGCTGCAATCGAGCAAGGAATGCACGATATGACTGAGCTTGACAACAACGGCTTTAGATACTCGCTCTGAAGGAAGACAGTAGCTCAGCAGTACAGGCCAGTCTCTCAGGAAGCAGATCCAACAGGGTATTACTCGTAAGTGCCACCGCGGCCCGGCTGTTGCTCGATATGGAATTCATGTGAAAAGTCAAGACTATACTCCTGCGGTGTTTGCCTGAATCTACGTAACAGCATTTCAAATTCGCCTTGGGAAATCGCCTGACTCTTCAGATCAAAATGACTGAAATGGCAATCTCGACGCCGTCAATGCAGACCCTTGACGCCTGTGCTTCCTGCGCTTGCAGCCTGCCACGACCCGTTCTCATGTGCTTTGACTGCAGCGGAAAGGACATCTATACGAGCTCTCCGGCTTACTGCAGTACTAGATGCCGCTCTGATGACCGTGATAGCCATCTCAAGCGTTGCAATCAGCAGAATGTGGTCCGAAGTATCTATCGAGCCGGCGAACTACTACAAGACGCATTCTACACGTGGCGCGGCACTGCGTTCGATGTCAATTTGAGGCGAATACGCAAGGACGGCGAAACACTTGCAATCGAGGAAGACGTCTTTCTCGTTCCAGATGGCAAAAGCGTATTCTTCGACTTTCCAGATGACCAGCTCCCAGATCCGAATGACAAACACAAACTCCTCACCTTCCTATCCTGCAGCGAGGCATCGGCCTGGATGTATGAGCTGGTCGAAAAGTCGTTTGAAGGTAGGTAAGCATGAGTTCGTCATGCTGCTATATACTGACACCACGAAGGCATCTCAACGAGAATCGAGGAGCTTGCCCATCAAGTTCCGCCATCAGAAGTCCGCATTAAGCGCTACTACACGCATGGCGGCTACGACCAGAATCTGTACAACCACGAAGTCCTTGCCATCGACTGTCGCAATGCAAAATCATACATCGTCGACTTGGCAGGCGCGCAGTATGGACAATATCAAGCTGTCATGCCCCTGGACGAGTATCTCGGCATGAAGCTTGGCACGATTCAACAGCTGAACGGTCATGGATATATGAGAACGGTCAAGAAGCAAGGTCTGCTTGGCTTCGGACTCATGACGATGAAAGATCCTAGCACCGGCGGCAAGGTCGATATTCGTATCCATCTGGCACAGCGTGAGTTGTCCGCTGTCTTCAATGCCGCTGTGAGTAAGTGGGAAGAACTCAACTCCATGAGTATCAGAGAGTTGCTTATTAGTGAGGAGAATTGGTGGAAGCGCGGGAAAGAAAGGCTGCTCGCAAGCATTAAGAGGAAGATGAGGGCATGGATCGATGAGTGGGAGGCGGCTGGATGCCCGAGAATTACGCTCCCACTCTCTGCGCAGCAATTGACCCCAGAAGAGGAGCAGCTTCTCGAACCTTGTCAAGCTACCATGAGTGATGGAGCAGATCGCTCAGCAGCCTACCAGAGATGGGTACCTCAGAGGGTGCAGAACCTTCCTCGAGGCTATGTACCACCTGCTGGAGTGATCTCGCATTTTTACTGATCGTGCTAAGGACATGAGTTTGGGCTGATTCGCTGTAAATTTATATTCACGTCAACCATCCTCTCCAAATGGGTAGTTGAACTTTAGCAAAGAGTTCAAACCGCCAACCCAGTGATCATCACCGTCTGCAGCGCCACCTGAGCGTACTATGCTCGGCACGCCACGAATCCAATCTCGTGCTCCAGGTGCACCAGGAGAACGAACCTCTTCACCAACGACGCGGACCTCCATGCCTGTCCTCAGTCCTTCTTGCCGTCTAACACCGTCAACAGAGACTTCGATCTCCTTGCCACGATTTGCCGCTTCGATTCTGAGCGTTATAGGAGTGTTGGCTGGAAGCACAAGAGGCCGGAACGAAAGTGAGCGAGGACAAATGGGTGTCAGCAGAATCGAAGACACCAGTGGATGCACGATACTGCCACCGCTCGATAAGCTGTAAGCTGTAGAACCTGTAGGAGTTGAAACCAAGAAGCCGTCTGCAATTGCTGTCGTCAAGATCTTCTGATGGGGCGGAGAGCCAATGAGAATCGTGATGTGAGCCAAATGAGGTAGGGCGCCTCGATGTAGCAAGACCTCATTCAAAGCGAAGATGTCCTCGCACCGGTTGTCCATATGAGCAAATGGCGGTTCGTGAGGTAGTCGTGTTCCGTTTGAGTCAAAAATGCCTATCCGCAGTCGATTGCGAAGCAGGATTCGAGAGTTTCGAGAAGAGCCCATCGACTTCCCTCGGATCTTCATCCAGGCTTGAGACCTCTCCTTCTGCTCTGGTTCATCTGTACTTTTGGGAGGCAATGATATCGGGGCTCCAGACATGAACACCTCTCGAACAGCACGTTTGAACTCGTTGAACTTCCACTCGCCCAGGAAACCTAGCGTGCCCATGGAGAATGAGAGCACAGGAGGTACGCTCGTCGCCGTAGCAAAGAGAGAGGCTGCATGCAGGATTGTGCCATCGCCTCCGAGAGTAGTGGTGAGATCTACATGCTTCTCATATGCTGAGTTGCCTTCACCATTCGTGGCGTAGATCGGGAAGCCAAGCTCCTCGTGAATGTTGTGAGCTACATATGGCTCGAAGATTAGTTTTGTATCGGGATAGACCTCATTGATGTGGTTTGCATAGTCTATCAGTGCCTTATGGACCTCGGAGTCATCATCCTTGCGGACGACCAGCACATTCCGAGGAGGCGACGGCCAAGCTAAAGCCAGCAGATCGTGACTCTTGGTCTCTGTGAATTCATTAGAAGATGGCCATCAAGTCTAAAGTTCTGCTCATTGTTACCTTGAAACTTTGGCTGTATCCGCGGTGGAAGCTCAGCGATATGCCGAACCTCGCGTCGAGCTGCAGACGTTGTGAAGCATCGTGCTGGCGCGTGAATGCTTCGCCAACATTGCCAGACGCGTTTCATCCTTCCATCATCTCCCGATCCCACACTTGCTGTCTATACTCAACAAGTGAGGTCGATATGTCTTGGCGGATGATAAGTGTATGATCTGCACAAGCTCACGATGCAGGGCGTTCTTTCAGACCTGGTCGGAGGCTCGGCAAAATCTTTCATCCGGACAAAGAAAGCGTCATCACAAGCTAGAGGCTGAGGTGCTGCTTTCCACCTCAGACACCCCACCACGTGGCTCGTAATCACATCTGAGCAGAACAGCATTGTCTGCTGATTACTGACACCCAAGACATGTGTTAGCCTAATCTGCCCAGCGCCGCGGGCGACGCTGAATAACGAATACTACGAAACCTCGAGTAACCTGAACAATCCCCTTCGAGACGAGACATTCCTCACTGAACACGTCAAAGCCGATCGCTCCCGCAACACTGGATACCTGCGTTTCGAAGTAGAACTGTTTCCGGATGAGCGAGCTCAAGCAGCGCAGGACTGGCCTTCAGCCTGCGCCAGTCCAACAGAATGGGTCGATCAAGAACAAGCCTGACGAGCATCCACTCGGTGAAGCTAAGCATGGCGCCGCGATGCAGTTGCTCCGGATCATTGGGTTTGGCATCTACTTCTTCGGTTCTTGCTTCTTCGCGCATGGTGCACAGATCCTGGCAGTGCCATTGTATTTCGTTAATAAGGACTGGTTCTACGCTTGGCAGGCACTGGCGAAGCAATTCTTTGCCCTTATCATCACAACTATGACCTGGCTGTGGAGTCCGACCGTGGTCAGGATCAGTGGCGACAAGAGCATGGCAGGCAAACTGAGGCAGGATGCGAATGGGTTGCTGGAGATCGATTTTGAGGATCGAGCTATAATCATGGCCAATCACCAGATATATACAGATTGGCTGTACCTTTGGTGGATTGCGTACACGAACAAACAACCTATGCATGGACACATCTATATCATCCTTAAAGACTCGCTCAAATGGGTGCCGCTCATTGGACCGGCGATGCAACTGTATGGCTTCATATTCATGGCGCGGAAATGGGCCACCGATCAGCAGCGCATGCGGTATAGATTGCAGAAGCTGAATACTAGGCATTCCGGCCCTATGTCTGGTCAGCATGGAGCTGCGCAGCTTGATCCAATGTGGCTGCTCATATTCCCGGAAGGCACCAATCTATCTGCGAACACCCGGAAACAGTCGCAGAAGTTCGCTGAAAAGTCTGGTCAACCAGATATGAAGCACCAGGTCCTGCCTCGAAGCACAGGACTTCAATTTTGCTTGCAAGAACTTAGGGATACGGTTGACTATGTCTACGACTGCACCATAGGCTACGAAGGAGTTCCACCCAGTGGATACGGGTCGGAGCTATTTACGCTCAGATCCGTCTACTTTCAAGGTCGGCCACCGAAGAGTGTGAATATGCACTGGAGACGATACAGAGTCAAAGACATGCCTCTGGATGACAAGGACAAGTTCCACGAATGGGTCATGGCGCGATGGAGGGAAAAGGACGAATTGCTTGAGGCGTTCATCAAGACTGGAAGGTTCCCAGCCGATAAAGTGGCTGTACACATTGAAGATGGACCCACGGACAGCTTCAAGACACCATATATTAATACGGAAGTTAGACCTAGAAGTTCGATGGAGTATTTTCAGATATACATGCCTGTAGCTGCGGCTACAATGGTTGGGAGGGTGTTGGTCCAGATCTTTGACAGGATCTTTGGAAAGTAGATGGATCGGTTCATGGCTGGGCGGAGGAGCTTCCTGCAAAGACGAGATACCCACGAATTGGCGTATAATGTACATTGACCATAACGACCTGACCTGTGATCGATTCCGCATATTTCTCATCGTTCCGTGCGCGTCACATGCATTGGCGTCCAAGCGCGAGCGACAAGGTTCTGTCCAATGCGTGCCACGTTTCGTTCCCCGTTCCGCTGACGATCTCCAATTGCGCTTCCACAAGCTGTTCCACCTTCTCCTCCGCAACGTGCGACATTGACATCTTTGACAACCAGCTTTTGCTCACGACCTCAGACCTGAAGCTGCAGAGCACCTCAAACCTCAAATCGACTACGAATGTAACCCGCCTGCCCACCGCGAAATTCCCCTGACCAGGGATCTTCTATCTTCAATGCTTATCAACACCACCTAATACCTGGGATTCGAGTGCGAGTGTGAAAGCCGCGCGCGGGCGCGCAAATACGTAGAGCACCTCTACGAACAACCAATCGATCTGTCCAACTCTGCGCATCAAATTCACCCCTCATCATCGCCATGACAGCAACCACACCCTCACCACCCACATCATGGACCGGCCAACCGCGAATCAAAGGCAGCACCGAAGCCATGCGCATGTTCCTCCTCACATTCTCTTTGATCGGTCTACAATTCTGCTGGGGCACAGAACAAACCTACGCGACACCATACCTTCTAGCTCTAGGGTTAAGCAAAGGTGGAATGAGTTTGGTATGGATTGCAGGACCTTTGAGTGGGTTGATAATGCAGCCAATAATTGGGATGATTTCGGATAAGAGTACGAGTAAATATGGGAGGAGGAGACCGTTCATGGTAGGAGGCACGATTGCTGTTGCGATTTGTCTACTCATTATGGGTTGGGCGAAAGAGATTGTGGCATATTTTGTGAAAGAGGAAAGTAGGAGGAATGATGTGACGATTCGGCTTGCTGTTGTGGATATTTATGTGCTGGATTTCGTGATCAATATTGGTCAGATAAGAGAGATCGAGATCTTGGTATGGATTTTCATGCTGACTGCGTTGTAGCTCAAGCCACATGCAGAGCTTTGGTCGTTGATGCCCTACCGATGTCGAAACAACAGCTTGGAGCTGCTTGGGGTGAGTCCAGTCTTTGGAAGTGATCGAGATCCGGAAAGTTCTGAAGTTCTGAAGTTACTAGGATGGTTGGACTGGGACATATCTTGGTCTTCGGATTCGGCGCTCTTGACTTGAACGCCATTCTTCCACCGATGTTCGGCGATACCCAGTTCAAGAAGGTCTGCGCTTTTGCGGCTCTGGCCATGATTATCAGCTTTGGCGTCACTTGCTGGGCTGTGGAGGAACGAGTGTTGGTTTCAGATGGGTAAGCGTTCTCGAACAGTAGCTGTCGCCCAGTACTGATCGATTACAGAAGCAAGCAACATACAGGATCTGACCAGAGCCTGGTGTCTATCATACGACAGATCTATGAAAGGGCCCTATACGTTCCCGAGCGCATTCAATACATCTGCAATGTCCAATTCTGGGCCTGGATCGGCTGGTTTCCGCTCATGTTCTACGGCAGTACATGGGTCGGAGAGATCTACCTACGACACGATGCGCCTCAAACTGGATCTGGCCGCGACGACGCACTCAGTCAGGTCGGCCGAGTGGGTAGCACAGCGCTCATCATTCACTCCATCATTGGATTTATAACAGCCATCCTGCTTCCGAATCTGGTCACAAGTCCCGGCGACGAAGAGACTGAACGAAAGTTTACGCCTAGGCCGCCTGAAAGTCTACGTCCGATCGTCGAGAAAGTCGGAGCAAAGCAGCCAACTCTCCTCAACGTCTGGACCTGTGGCAACGCCATGCTCGGCTTATGCTTGATGTGGGCACCTCTCATCAAATCCGTCAGTTTCGCAACATTCCTCATGGCAGCCACCGGAGTCCCCAGCGCAATTAGTGGTTTCGCTGCAACGACTTACATCGGCGTCGAAATCAACAAACTCTCCACATCGCTTCCCACCACACATCGCTACACCGTCGTGAATCGTCGCAACTCTAACGAAGGCCTCGAACTTTCCGATCGCGCAGCCGACGACACATCCCTCCACCTCCGCCACTCTTCCCAATCTTCTCTCGGAGGACCCTCAAGTACCGGCGAGCTAAGCGGGATATATCTAGGAATCCTGAACATCTATACCACGCTTCCGCAATTTGTGGGCACGGCGATTAGTTGGGTCGTGTTCTCGATTCTGGAACCTGGGAAGAGTCCTGAGCTTGCGAAGGATTCGCATCCTGATGAGCATAATTCTACGGAAGGTGTGAGTGGGATTGGAGTTTGTTTGTTTATTGGGGCTATTACGGCGGTTGTTTCGAGCTTTGCGACGAGGAAGTTGAAGGAGAACTAGATTTTAGAGGATAGAGTAATGGTATTGCCTGTGCGGCTTGGTCGATGATTTCCTGTTCATGTTGACATGTTTGAATATTTCTGTCTCGCGGTCTTACTTCGCTGTCCGGGCTCAGGTCCGGAGATTCGATGAATCCCTGGACTTTTTGGTGAAGTCGTGGGTGTTTCATGGTGATCTTATCCTGACTTCATTTCTTCTCGCTAGTCAGGCATTCGGACTTTTGCGAGCTCATCGGTGTCGCATGATGATTCCATCATGATACGGTAGGCAGATGTTTGATTCTGATGTGCCCTAGACTGCTGGCAGTGACACGGTAGGGCAAATTATTCAACTCCTTGCCGTCTTCACAATGATCTCCCCGAGGGTGCGGTGAGTTCGTCAAAACCTAGTCGTGTTCGTGTGGTCGTGGTAGGGGTAGGTTTGTGAAGATGAGCAGCTGTCATTTCTGCTTCGTGCTCCTGCCGTCTTTGTTAATTTTTGCGAACTTGAGCAGCGACGACTAGACATTTAGCTCTTCTGGCCAGCACTAATGGCATTTAGCTCGGCATCCACGGAGCTGTCAACCCCTTGGTCTGCTGTCTGTCTGTCAAATGTAATGGCTGATTCGGTACGATGAACGAGGGGTTTGAGGTCTGACAGGGATGGCTCATATTGCCATTGAGTTCGCATCCTCGTTCAAGCCGTCTGTTGCCGAGTTGTGCACCCAGCTCTTGTGCTTTCTTATCATTGTATTAGTGCAGTGGTAGTCAACGCAGTCGGGATGAGAAAGACGCCGATGCTCGTCTTCGATTACGCGGCAAGAACGCCGTATGTGGAGCGAACCGGTGGAGCGTCTCGTAGTGCATGCGAGAACACAAGGAGAGGGCAGCAAGAAGGTATGATCATTGGCCAGTATTGAGGCTCTGACATTCCTGTGAGATGGACACTGCGAGAACTCGAAGAGAATCAAATTCGGCGTCAGGGCTGATAGCAATTTTTGCAGCCGAGAGGAGGGCGTTTGCAAGTTGTCCAGTCATCAGCAAATGAGTGATTTCCACCTTATATTCGAAGTACGGTGGAAGAGTATATTTGGTCAGGGATATGTATAGTTCATGCGTTGTGCTTGCCGGCTCCTCGAGTGATAGGCTGCGAGTCGTTCAAACGGTCGATAGTAGTGTCTCTCTATCACTTGCATATGACCTCGTGTTAAGCTCAAACCATGCTGACCAGAGTCCACTTTGAGCTTGAGCGTTGTTCGGCAGCATGCAGGGCCGCTCAAGGCTGTGCTATCTGACAACGGCGACTCGGCGGCACTTCGCGTTTGCTATGCGAGATGTGTATGATTGCCAAGATCATGGGTGATGCTGATCCGCCACCGCACGCCTCGCAGGAAGAGAGATGCGAAAATTCTGGTCTGATGGGCGCAGATAGCTGAAAGCTGTCGCAGCAAGATCAACTGCTTATAGCCCTGATGACTGGCAGTAAGGTGCGTCGGGAGGCTTGTGATATGGCCTTGCCGTCGCCACTATCGTTCGCTTCTCCGCACTTCATCAAGAATAGAATTGTAGCGGCGACAAGGTCATCGCCTGCCGTGGTCAGAAGTTCTCGTCTGAAACTCTGCAATTTGAACAAAGCTTGCGCAAATTGATGCCCTCCGTGGCCAAGACGACCATATCATCATCGCAGACGGGGTCGTGTGTGCTGTCTTTGATCATTGGCGATGCTATCAAAGGTGAGGCAGCAGCACACAAGCACGAAGACGATCGCCATTTGCCTCATTCTCGCGTGAGGCGGCGCGGTGCGACTGTAGTACATGTTCGTAGGCGCATCTGAAACGAGTTCCATAATTCCCTACAATCCCGGTTCTTTGGCGTCATATCCAAGCTCCTCTTTGTCGAAGCCAAAATGCACGCTGCCCGCGGAGCCATCCTTCCCGCATGCGCTTTGCCCGCCTGGTCTCGTTGTCACTGCTGCGATCTGGGTCCATTCTGCCATTTCCAGTGCCGGCATTCCTGCGCTCTCCGCAGCTCCCAGTCCCAGCTTCCAATGCCTTCTTTCTTCAGACCGTTAGTTCCATTGCTTGAGGCCGCCGCACGTGGCGTGTGAGCGTTGGTTGTTAGGCGAGCAGGTGCAGGCGCCTCTGCCAGCGATGCGATAATATTATTCACTTCACCTATAGCGCGGGCAGAGTAGAGCGGCGTGATTGGACTGCACGGCGGGTGTTATATCATACGAACGAAAAAAGCTACGCATAACCTGGCCTGGATATACAGCCCCAATTTCCGGCGGCTGCGTATGCTATCTTCATACGAGCTCGGGCTGGGGAGCAATGGAAAGGAAGAGCCATGACAGCAACGGCTCCTGGAGCAGGCGCAAGAGCTTCTTCGGACTCTCAGGCCTCGGTCTCAAGTCGAGCTTGCATCTCGACCAGCAAGACGAAGGCGGAAGTAACAGCGGTGGCAGCGTGCAACCGCCCAAGACTCTAAAGAAGAAACAGAAGCACATTCGCACTCCAAGTCTATTCACGGACCTTAACCATCCCGATGTGGCCAGGGAAAAGGATACGAACTCTCCCCGGCCACCGTCAGACCGACCTCGATCATCCTCGCGCCGACCCTCACTCAGCATGAGAGCTGTGAAACGACCATCCTCGGTATTTGAGTCGTTGAAGAACACCATGACCAGAGGGAGCAGCGAGGATCTGCTCGGGAATGGACATAGCGCAGGAAATGGCGAGCCACTCTCTAGCACATCCTCGAAAGCACCATCGATCATGTTCGATCATGTCTTGGAGGCTACTGCCGGCGCATCCTCTTCCAAGGCAGTGCTGCTGCATGGTGAGGTGCAAACTAGCGCAGGAATGTTTCGCAAGAAGAAAGAATACCTGGTGCTTACCGAGAATCATCTTCTGCGCTACAAGTCGCAGACCAAGGCTGCAGAGAACTTCAGATCGATAGCAAATCCAAGCGCTCGAAGTCCTACAGTACGCCATGGCTCCATGCCCTCAGCAGGCTCACATAGCGACCTTCAGACTCTTTCCGATTCTTCGGGCGACAAAGACGGCCGGGTCCCACTACGACAGGTAGTAGCGACACACATTCTGGAGGATGGGAAACCATACTTCGCGCTCGAATTATGCTATCTGGATGAGGATTCAGGGCAAGCGTCTGCAATGACTCTGCAATTCGGAATTCCAGAAGAACGAGATACATGGCTGAGAAGAATACGAAGTGCAGTCAACGACGTCAGATCAAGAGAGACTACTTATATTTCACCCTACAATCTCGAGAATGCCTGCCGCATCGTTGAACGCGACAACGATTATGACCCTTCCAATTGCGCTATATACAAGGTTGTACAGCGGCAGCAAGCGGTCAAGTCGGGGAGCAGGTCATCCTCCGACGATCTCACGAAGGTAGCTTCTACGGTCTGCTTTCTAGCAATTGGGGTACACAAGGTACATCTGATACAGCTAGTGAAGCCTGTGGCTAGGACGTCCAGCCCATCGCTCACACCAAACCATTCGCAAGTGTCTCATGGCATCCTCACGCTCACTGGAATCAAAGTCAGCAGCCAGGACGACACATTTGAGCTTACATTTCGACAACCTTTACAAAAACCTAGAGTATTGTACCTCGCCTCCTCTTCGTCGCATGAAATTGCGGCGAGACTGCATTGGTGTGAGAATTACTTGCGACCAGAGTGCGGGCATAGGTTGTTCAAATTCATTGCACCCATTGAGGTCGAGGATCTTCTCGCACCGCCCGCGGACTCAAGTCTGGAAGAGCACAGCTGTCTCGATAGCACCCTCATAGCATACTGTGTTGCGTACGGAGTCAATCCCACCAACATCAGATACACGATCAATTATCAATGCGAAGATGCGCCTCGATTCGAACTCCTACAACCCACAGATACAAGGCGGCCGAATTATGGTCCCCTCGAATTACTTGCGATTTCACGCGCGTTACGCTACAACGAAACCTTTGGCAGCATCTCGTTCGCTGGCATCACACTCGATAATATTAATGGCCTTCACGACAATTATGGACAAGAGCATGTTTGCACAAGGACAAAGCGTGGCACACCCATCCGGCTCACTACAGAAGAGTTGAGTCGGTCTTCGCTCCTGGTACAAGAGATTCGCGCCTTGGCTGCGACAAGCAAGAAGCTGCGGCGGATGGATTTCTCGGGTTGCGTAACCGTAAAGCACACGACTCCAGCTCCTATCGAAGACGAACCTTCGCGAGTCACCGAGATAGGTTGTGGGATCGTTGAAGCTCTGTTTCCACTCTGCAAGCATCAAACTACCAACGTAGATTGGATTTGCTTGAATGGAATCGAGCTTACCGACACCGACCAGGATTATCTGGTTGCTGCAGCTGTGGACAAATCTTGCCATTTCCGTGCCATCGAGCTGAATCGTTGTGGCCTCAATGACAGAAACATGGGCCTCATCCTTGATGCACTACGCGTACAAGAAAATACTCTCGAATCGCTAGAAATCGCTGGTAATGCCGCCAGATTAAATCCGTCGACGTTTGATAGCCAGCTTGCTATGTTTGGCTTCATCCGCAAGCTCAACCTATCCAACGTCTCGCGAACTTCAGGATCGGAACCATTCTTGCAAGCTGAAACGCTGCTCGTCTGGCGACTACAGGAGCTGCGCCTGAGTGGGACAACTCTAAACGCGGCCACTATCGACGCTGTCGCCACTTACCTCGCTCATCCGCAGTCAGACAGTCTGCACGAATTGTATCTCGACAATACGTATCTCTCTGGAGGCGACGTTGCCACGATACTTCACAGCTTGTCGTGGGACCATACCAGCACGCGCAATATGCACCTCGATATCAGCCAATGCTTGCTCAGCAAAGGACTTGAGAAGGTGACCCAAGCGATCGCAAGCAATCTGACCCCGTCGCACCTCAGTATGAGAGCCATCGAATACAAGGAGGAGTCACAGTTCCGCAAAGTCATCACAGCGTTGACAGCTAACAGAAATATCCGCTTTCTGGACATGTCGCAGACTGCGCTCCCAGGTGATGCCAGTGACGACACATGCAAAGCGATAGCACGTCTCTTGAGTGAGAACAGCACTATCACGGAGCTCGATATCTCTGGAGATGACTCTCGGCTCGCCACGTCAAAGTTTGGACCAGGGATCAATGAAGCTCTTGCAGGCCTCAAAAGGAACAAGAATATTCAAGTCTTCAGGATTGAGAAACAGAAGCTAGGTTTTCAAGGTGCTAGTACTCTGGCAGAAGTTCTCCGCGAGAACAGAACACTGCTCGAGCTTCATTGCGACAACAACGAAATTCCGCTGCACGGTCTTACCGATCTAGTCAATGCGCTTATCGACAACACTACACTTGTCTACTTGCCTACGATGAATGATGGCAGAGCTGCGGCTTTCAAGTCGGCAGAAGCCACCATGAAGATCATGGGCGAGACTGATGCTCCTGGATCGCCCACGAATTCGAAGGCTCCCGCACTAGGTGGCGGGTCTGCAGTCCGTCGAGGATTTGCCAGCGTACGAAAGACTACTCAACGAGCGACGTCTGGGTATGCGCCGTCTTTTCCTGCGCTGCCGTCATACTCCAACAGGTCATCATCATCGCCACCTGACAGGCGCAACAGCAGTTCACCGCTTTCTCTAACGCTACCTCCTATTCGCAAGACACATAGCCCATCGCCATCGATGGGAGGCAGCTCGGGCTCATTTACCGTCCAAGATGTTCAAACGACTCATCGACTGTTGACCGAGCAATGGGACCGCCAATGCTATCGCCTTGAGCAGTACCTAAATCGAAACTGGTCGCTGCTCAACAACATTCCGGTGAACATGGAGATCGAGGATGAAAAGTTTGAGCGTCCTAGTTCTGTTGGAAGCATTGGCAAGATGCTGGAGCAAGTCAAATACGACACGACACCAAAGGCCGATCTTACTGAACGTGCCTCATACTTCGACGGGATGGATGACGGAATGTCTTTGACAACGGTACCGTCTTTAACAACGCCAAAGAAAGCTTCGGATGCACCACGAATACCAGCGCCACAAGTATCTCCTCCAGACTTCATGCCGGATGACGACAAGCACAACATGAAAATCAAGCAATTCATCCTTGATGGCGGACGTCGTGGTTCTGATAACGATGATGATCCTCGCAAAATCAGTGGTAACATGAAACCTCTTCGAATCGATACTGGCTTCTCTGACGAGGAACCTCGCACGCCAACTCAGCAAGCATTTCCTGTAGGCCGGCCTTGACCTGGTGACGACTAAAAGCACTATTCTGGCACACTTCTTGCCTTCCTGTTTGGATACTTCGAAAGCGACTTCTTTCACAAACTTTCCCCACTTTTTCCTCTTTGGCATTGGACGGACCTGCGACCTTTCGAAATGTAGATACGCGAACAATGAAATCGCATGGAAATGGAGTATTTTGGATCTTACTTGTGTAACATGATTGGGATAGAGTAGTGGTGGGGTGGAATCACCACTGCTAGATGATGACCTCGGAGGAAAGGCATGTAATCTAGTTGGAATTGTACAGATATTGGAATGAAATGAGAAGAAGATATGTGCGTGTGAGACGAGTTTGTGATGTGCTCAGCTACTTCTCACTGCTTTTAGTGTGCTCATGCTTGTCGCTATCCTGGGAGTCGTTCTCTTCTCCGCTGTCTTGCTGGTCTGCGTTCGCGGTGTTGGGCGATGGCGGTGCAGCCCATGGTCCACCACCTGGCAACTGAGTAGGTCCGAGGCGTCGGGTCTGAGACGATGCCGCAGATGTTTGCTGACCTAAGAGAGTTGGAGCTTGAGGTTGAGAAGGATCAATATATCCTCCTGGTCCGACAGTCTCGTCGTGGTACTGCATGCTGGAAGTACGAGCTGGGATTCCGTAGAGAGCATCTTGGATGGCAGCTCGCAACTCAGGGTTAGCTGTGTTAGATTTACCATTCTCTTCGGTGCGATTGTCTTGCTGGGCTACGTGGTCAGATGATGGTCGTTCTTCAGCGGCTACGGCCGTTGGTGCTGGATGAGCTTGTCTATCCTCTTCAGTGTGATGTTCCCGCTGGTCTGCTTGACTAGCTGTCGGATCTGAGTCTAGCTGTTCCTGAGCAGTTTGAAACGATTCGAATGTCACTGGTCTTGGGCGAGCTTGCTGAATGGTCATGATTGTGGCATCTGTTGGGTCAGCCTCTGAATACAGAGATGGATTTATTGATGGTGCGATCGAAATCATGGTGTTGCGATTTTCTGCTGGGTCAGATGAGTCTGCACCAGCACTTGTAATGCCTTGTCTGGAGTCTTCTCCCGGCGACGACTTCGCAGAGGAATGGTCAGTAGCAGTCGGGGACGACTTTTCTTGTGCTTGAGCATTTGGGGATTTGTCTTTAGTAGTCATGGTTAAACTGCAAGTTGCTGCTTCTGCTTGGATAGCACTTGTCCATCTTGCGATGAAGCCATCGCTATATGTTGTTTGAAGCAAACACTTTCCAGCCTGGTTCAAGATGCACTTTGAGCGTTCACGATAAAGAAGCCTTTCTGGAAGTGGCTCGAGGTAGCTTTCTCCTGCTTGCTCATTGCTGGTCCATTGTTTTTGTACAATCAGCTCGAAATCACTGCCTACAGATAGCAATTGAACGTCGATGCATAGGCAGGTTGGACGCTTTGCAGTTCAGAGTTTCGTTTGTGAAAGCCCATGATACGTGCCGCTACCTTTCGGTGATGCCGCTGTCGTTGTATTTGAAAGGTATCTTTCGGGCTATTCTCCCTCGCAGCATCTATCCCCCCCCTCGACATGGAGGACAATTCTCTCTCACAGGAACATACTGTAGATATGGTAGCGGGCGGTGGGGGCTTTTTGCGGATCTTAACTCGTGAACGAACGCTTTGGCCTAAGGTTCTCGTTACTTGTGTTGTTCTGTTATCAGCCCATCTCAGTTCGAGTAGCCTCGAGACCTCCGAGCATCACAGGTATCGGCATGGCCTGATGAGGATTACCTACTTCTATAGCTCGTCTCGTTGATGTGTGTGAGAGAGAAGAAGATGAAGTCCTGTGGCTGAAGCATGAGACTGGGATGTGATGTCAGCCTGCATTGGCCTCATGCTGATCCTGTACCATTGCTCTGGGAGACCTTGAACTCAAAGGCAACCTTTCGGGGTAGAAACCTGCTCCGAAAGATCGACCGAAGACGAGCTGAGTGACAAGATGCAAGCCATAGTTCTATACCCTTACGGCGCTGCACATTCCTGGCTTCTCCAGCCTGTGATGAATGCCGACAGACGCCACAAAGTGTGCTGTCCTGCTTCATCACGCTTCTACCCGGACCTTGCACTTCAGGCACGATCCTAAGTCTCCCGCTCCTTCTCATGCAACTAAACTTTTTTTCTTCTCAATCGCCGTACCGAACAGCTATCCTCGATCGACATAGAGAACTTGCTGGAAGACATCTCTTATCCTCAAAAACACGAAGGAGTCAGCACATTTTGGACACCTCACAACAACGCGCACAGCATCCCTGCCCGGCTTTAAATGCGCGAGATCCACCCGAACAGCCACCGCAGGCAAACCTATCCGATTCCCCAAAGCATCCGATAAAAAAGTAGTGGGCTCGCTACATCTGTAGCAGCTCACGCATCACACTTATTCGCCACGGATACTTTAATCTATGGTACCTTTATTGAACACTCTGTGCGAAAAATCAACTAACACAAGCAGGAGCGAACCTAGAAATGGTTCGAATCGATGCCATTCGCGAGTCCAACGCTCAGGCAAAATGCCTCGAGGGACTGGTGGCGGTTTTCATAGGTGGTACAGGAGGAATCGGAGAGAGTACTGCGAAGGAAATGTTTCTTCGTACTACTCGACCGAAAGCATACATCGTTGGAAGGTGGGCACATGTAAGAGTTTGGTTTCCGAAATGATCGACCGACTGATGTTATTCTAGGAGCGAAGAGCGTGGCAACAAGATCTGCAATGAGCTCCACGAAATCAATCCTGAAGGCAAAGCGATTTTCTTACAACGAGACATCAGCCTTCTGAAGAATTGCGACGAACTCTGTGCAGAGCTCAAGGAGCGCGAGTCAAAGATTCACTGCTTGTTCCTTACCGCGGGCTACATGACGCTGAGGGGGCGGAATGAGACTACCGAGGGCATCGATAGGAAGATGGCTGTCAACTACTACTCACGCATTCGGTGCATACTTGGTCTCATGCCTCTGCTCACAGCAGCTTCCGATGCGAACGAGCTCTCGAGAGTCATCACCGTACTTGCCGCAGGATCTGAAGGCGATGTTCGGATTGATGATCTGGACCTCAAACACAACTTCACGCTGCATGCGTGTCTCGCACATTGCGTGGTAATGACCGACTTTTGCATGGAGGAGCTTGCGAAACGCTATTCTGGCACTGCCTTCAGCCACTCATACCCTGGCACTGTCAAGACTGGTATCGCAAACGAGCTGAGCGGACCTGTCCGACTCGCTGTTAAGGTGATGTATGCGGTCATGACACCTTGGATCCTCAATGTCCAAGAATCTGGAGAACGCCATTTCTTTCAGATGACAAGCCAGTGTTACCCATCTCGAAAAGGAGCCGTTGGCATTCCGCCTCCCGAGGGTCTTTCAGCGATGCGTGGTACCGATTTTGAGCCCGGCAGTGGAGCGTATCTGCTCGACTGGGATGGAAAGCCAACAGGAGACGAGAGCGTGCTTAGAAAGTATCGCGACATGGGTTTGGGCCAGAAAGTCTGGGATCACACCATGAAGATCTTCACCTTGGCAGAACAGCAGATGAGGAAAGACTCGAAGCGGCCAGCGCACAGTGAGCCCGAAGGTGCAGGACGCTCAATACCCAACCCCATCGGCTGGCGGCCTGCTTCTTGAACAGCTACGAGTGCGACACTCCATCAAAGCAAGACACAAATGCGAGGCTGGTCTCAGTAACGCTGGTTGAGTTGGCTGCTGAACGTGCTTCCTGCGCGCTGGACTATTGCCTCAACAAATTGTGGCAGCGGGCATTCACACGAGGAGCTGATCTCCCAGCCGAAGTTTGACAGACTGTTAGTGGGAGCTTTGACCCGCATGAAGTCGGAATTGACTCCGAAGCGGTGCGTTTCACTGCGGAGAATGCCCACACGTCAACCACATCGTCGAATGCAATCCTTGCAAACTTCGCGAACCTCATGCGAAATGGTCGTCGTCTTCAAATGACATCTTCGATCATTCCGGAATGCTGTGTTACTTCACTGAAAGGTCGCACAACCCCAACCCCTCTCAGGCAGCTTTGAAGTTTCTTGGCGTACGGGGGCGATGGCCGACGCCGCGCTCAGAGGATTTCAAGATCTTCGGTTGCTCCCCAGCCATTGTAACACACTCCTCTCAGATTCCACTGCGATTCTTTCGGCTGCCTGTTCCCAGCAGCGTCAGTCGCTCTGCTGAAGAGCACAGGACAGTTTCCAGGCCGCAAGGCGATTTTCATCTGCCAAAGTTTCCAAGACCACTTTCCCTCCTCTTCATGATTGATCAGCTCCGCCTCCGTCCAGTTCGACCCTCCATCGCTAGAGACTTCAACTTTGACCACCGGACCATTTGCACCACTCGGAAGCGCATAGCCTAGCACTTGAACAAGATCGTTCTCGCCTCGATGCACTTCACTACCATTTTCCGGCCATGCTATCACTGAATTCACGGGCATCTCCATGATAGCAGGAGTTGAGTCCCAGTACTTCTCCGCACTCTCAGCATCTGTGGCTTCAGGTGGCAGGACTTTGTAGTCACGCTGCTGGTAATGATTCTGACTTTCTTTCTTTTGAATTGTGATCTGATTCAACCACTTCACTGATCTAGCACCAGCGATTCCAGGCGTCACAACTCGGACGGGAAAACCATGCGAGATAGTCAGCGGCTCATTATTCATTTCCAGCGCGAGAATGACTTCAGCATCTCGACTCATTGCGCGATCCAGCGGAATGCTTGCGCCGTACCAGGAATCATCTTGGCATTCTGCTTCATACGATGCGAAGGCGACATGCGCCGAGTCGCGATCCTCGTCAGCCAGCGAGATGCCAGCTTTCTGGAGTACATCGCGCAATAATGGACCCTTCCACTTGCAGTTCATCACGGCTCCATCGAACCAGTCAATCCCGCTCACTTCTTTGATCTTGGTTCGCATCGTATGCCTTCGATTGCCTGCGCATTGCAATGCACATACGACGACATGTTGTGGCAGGCTTTGTAGATCTGCCTTTGACAAGGACAGCTTGTTGCTCACTTCACCGTCGACGACAACTCGATGCGATTCTCCATCAATCTTGGGATATCCTGAATGATTTCGATCGTATCCTTCGCTGACCGGAGTGATGAAGTGTTCGATCAGCTCTTTGAGAGGAGGCTCTCGATTCACTGGTTGTTTGGAATCAGTTGACATGATGCTTTGGCTCCTTACTAAGGAGTCGATGCAAGGAATGACATCGACACGAACAAAATATAGAAGCTCTGCACATTCTATGGATGACGTATGGGTGGGGTCACCGCAGCCACGAACGATGAAGTCCAAATGACCTCTACTCCTGCAGCCCACGATCTTTACTTGGCACATAGTATCGCAACCACAACGACGTTATGAGCTTTGTATGAAGCTGTTGATTATACACAAGCAGGTCGAAGCTTGATATGCCCGAACCTGGATTCTGCAGCAAGCGGAGCTGGTTTCTCCGTCTACCCCTCGCCAGAGCGGTCTGTGAAACCCAAAGGTAATATCAATTAGAGCTCTATTCTTTCGTGCGTCTTTCTTCAGATCTAATCATCTTATTCCCCACTTGTCAATACCAGCAATCGCCAATTATGAAGTTCCGCGATGGTATGTGGCTGGTGGCTGAAGACAAAAGAGTAGAGTATGCCGAGGAGATCTACTCAATCACGGAATCGCAAGATGGCAAGAAATTAAGCCTATTATGCCCAACAGCGCAAATCCATTCCAGAGGAGACACCCTGAATAGACCAACTTTGACCGTGGACCTCGAAGCAGTCAGTGATGGCATTTTGTCCGTGGAGGTTACTCATTGGCATGGCGCTCTCAGAAAAGGACCACACTTCGAACTCTTCCCAAACGGAAAGCCTTTCGTCAATGCATCAATCGAGAAGTCAGACGCCGGCACGACTTTGAAATCTGGAAGCATTGCAGCAACTGTCACTTCTCAACCACATACTTTCGATATACGCTTCCATAGCTCCGATGGCAAACACAAATTAACATCCCTCCTAAACCGAAGTGTCGCTTTGGCATATTCACCAGGTCCTGGTAGTCCAATGCAAACTGCAGATATGCGAGACTTCAAGCACTATATCCTAACACAAACCACACTCGGAGTCGGCGAGGGCGTCTATGGTCTTGGCGAGAGATTTGGTGCTTTCAATAAAGTCGGCCAAAGAATCGAATTATGGAATGCTGATGGCGGGACATCGAGTGACCAGGCATATAAGAATATTTCGTTTTGGCTTTCGAATAAAGGGTATGGGATTTTCATCGATCATCCGGAACGTGTTGAGCTGGAAGTCGGAAGTGAGAGGAGTTGTAGAGTGCAGACGAGTGTGGAGGGACAGAGGTTGAAGTGGTATATCATTTATGGACCTACGCCGAAAGAAGTTCTGAGGAGGTATACGGAGCTTACTGGTAGGTCGAATAAGCTCCCTGCTTGGAGTTTTGGCTTGTGGTTGAGTACTTCTTTTACGACGGAGTATGATGAGAAGACTGTTGGTTCATTTCTCGAGGGCATGAAAGATCGGGAGATACCGCTGCAGGTGTTTCATTTCGATTGTTTTTGGTTACGAGGCTTCCATTGGTGTGATTTCGAGTTCTCGGGTGAGCATTTTCCGGATCCGAAGGGGCAGATTGCCCGTATGAAGGAGTCTGGTCTGGTCAACAAGGTCTGTGTTTGGATCAATCCGTACCTGGGTCAAGCGTCTCCAGTCTTCAGAGAGGCGGCTGAAAAAGGGTACCTTCTTAAGCGCAAGAATGGTGATGTTTTCCAATGGGATTTGTGGCAAGCTGGAATGGGCATTGTTGATTTCACTAATCAGGAAGCATGCAAGTGGTTCCTTGAGTGCTTGAGGAACCTCTTCGATACTGGCGTGGATGCTATCAAAACAGACTTTGGCGAGAGGATCCCATCCAAGGACGTCCATTGGCATAATGCGAATGTCGATCCCGAGAAGATGCACAACTACTACTCGTTTCTGTACAATAAGCTGGTTTTCATGGCACTTCAGGAGCGCTATGGCAGTGATGAGGCTGTTCTCTTCGCTCGCTCGGCGTGCGCTGGCACTCAGCGATTTCCGCTTCAATGGGGAGGTGACTGTGAAAGCACTTTTGAAGCGATGGCTGAGTCTCTGCGTGGTGGCCTGTCGCTTGGCCTGAGCGGCTTCTCCTTCTGGTCTGTCGACATTGGTGGCTTCGAGGGCTTGCCAGATCCTGTCATTTACAAGCGGTGGGTTCAATTCGGGCTCTTGTGCTCTCACTCCAGATTGCATGGCTCCAACTCATATCGAGTGCCGTGGCTCATAGATGACGACGAAGAGGGAGAGCAAGGCTGCTCGGCTGTCTTGCGTAAGTTTACACAGCTCAAGTGTAGACTGATGCCTTACCTCTACAGCCAGTCCATGGAAGCCATTGAAAATGGATGGCCGGTCAGCGTGAGAGCCATGGCATTGGAGTTCCCGAATGACAAGACAGCCTGGTCTTGCGATCAACAGTTCATGCTCGGCAAAAGTCTTCTGGTGGCTCCCGTTTTTGACGAGAGCGGCACCGTGGAGTTCTATCTGCCGGCAGGCCGGTGGACTAGCTTTTGGGATGAGAAAATCATCCAAGGCCCACAATGGGTCACTGAGCAGCACGACTTTGGTACACTTCCATTGTACGTTCGAGAAGGAAGCATCTTAGTATTGGGAAGATCCGGCGAGATAAGAACGGCGTACGACTGGATCGATCCTGCCCAGCACGAGGTCAGGCTATACGAGCCGAACCAGGATAGTAGCTTCGATCTCTATAATAGTGGCGGAAAACTAGTAACAACACTCGAAGTGGAGGAGGTATTGGGAGAATGGCGCGTCGAGGCCGGCAGTGGTGTAGATCTCAGCGTCCGCCGTCTTAGTAGAGCTCAGAATTACTGAGAGAAGCAAGCTCACCGCGATGTAGATTGCGGTATGTGACGGCGTTGGCGCCGCTGACCAGGGCGTGACAGATCATGCTTAAGTCGCAGGTAGTCTTCAGCTGTGCATGGAGCCTGGTGTCCATAGAGTAATAGGCAAGGCCTTGTCGTCAGGGCACCGGCCGAGGGAACGGACTGTGGAGGCAGGTGGCTTCAACTGTGAGATCATGGCCAGGCGTTTGGCTGATGTTCGACCTGACGGCCTCACGCATAGCCACAGCTTGACCCAAGCTGTATGCGTAACTCAATGCATCGTCCTGCCATAAAGAGTGTAGATGTGGCTCAGTTGCTTTCGTTCCTTGCAGGTCTAGATGTCTCGAGGCTGTTGAGGCGCAGTTGTCAGTGAATTGTCGTGTGGGGTGGAAGACTGCTTTAGGATTAGGTCCTCGGTTGTCCGCTCTGCCGGAAGGTGTTTTCGAACGTCAAACCTTTCGAGCTTCAAGGGCAAAGCCGTATTTTCATGCAATTGACATGCAAGTTTGCCACGCAGATAACGCACTCTGCATCCTTGAACAGCTGTATACCGCCTGTAGGGCTGATTGGCCATACCGAGAAACGCCTGGAGATTGCACGTCTCGGTACGCGAGGCGCGGCATACCACCCGTTCATATGTGGGCTTGTTATGGTACACCAAGACGAACCATTCTCAGGGGCCACATCCGTCTTTTCCAACGCGATCAGATCATCCGGATGCCATTCCAGAGTCTCGGAGCCTTTGCGGTGAAAATGTCGCGTTTCGAGAGGTCTGCTACAGTGCAATTGTCAAGAAAGTTCACTTCGTTCATGCTAACATTTGCTTCTTTTTCTCAAGCTCGAAAGACCTTTCGACAAAACCAGAATGAGAGGCTGATGATCTGCCGTCGAGGAAACTAGCCAGGAACCATGCAGTACCGAGGAGGCAAAGACTGCACGCCAGCGGCTTGACGACCAACTTTCGAGCCAGAATTTCAACTTTTGCGCCACAGAACACAGTCGTGGCTGTGCTGTATTGTGGCGTATCGAGATGCTTGAGGGATGAGAAAAGCCTAGTAGCGCAGGGACTGTGGTTTGTATTGCGCAACTCGACCAATGAACGACTGTACCTGCAGGTCGGCATAGGCCAATGCTGGGGAGATGTACAGGATGCACGCCATACTGGGCCTGGTCGTGCGTTACGGAAACGCCGAAAAGATTGTTCTTTCGCAGCAGCTACCCCGTCGAGGCTTCTTTCGTTCTCTCCTCACTGCTCACGCTGCCGGCCTTGGTAGGAACACCACGTTGCGATTGAGAGTACTTGATATGGCGTTTGTTCCTCAGGCGTGGCCGTGCGGGCTGCTCTCAGGCTGCGACTCCTATCATCCTCCTGGCTCACTGTGTTACGAGCGTGACAATGCCTAAAGTGCAATAATACATTACGACGAAGGCCTACTCCATTGCCCAAAGCCGTCCCTGGCGACTACGCACAATTCGGACCGCTAGGCCCATGCTTCACCACTGGACACATTCCGCCTATGGCTACGACTCCGTCGAGCAGCGGTCGTTCGCCGTTAGCAGCCGCGAATGTCGTGCTTCCATACCGCATGCATGTTTCACAACGGTATCTGGATCTCACGAGGCAGAAATTGGACATAACACGATTACCGAGAGATCCAGAGACGCGACAGCCCCAGCAACGATCCCAATTCGGACTCTCAAAAGCAGAACTGGAACCTCTGGTTGATCATTGGACTGACGAGTACAGCTGGCGTGCTCAGGAGGCTTACTTCAACGACACTCTTCCTCAGTTTCGGGTGGTGATACATGGCGCCCGACTCCATTTCGTACATCGGCAGTCGCACGTTGCGGATGCTATACCGCTCTTGTTTGTCCACGGCTGGCCCGAGAGCTTCATCGCAGTATCTAATATGATTGAGTCGCTTTGCAACCCTGTTTCTACGCCGCCGAGAGGCGACGATAATGTTCCCGCTTTCCATGTGGTCGTGCCAAGCATCCCGGGCTTTGGCTTCAGCGACCAGGTCAGCGAGGAGGGCAACAACATTTCTACGACAGCAGAGCTGTTTGACAATCTAATGAAGAGTCTTGGCTACTCGCGATATATCACGACTGGTTCGGGATGGTAAGCAGAATACGAGGCTGGCTAGATTGCAAGTGCTAATGAACATGGCAGGGGGCTCAACATTTGCCGGTTGATGGCGCTCACTCACAGTGAAAGCTGTGTCGCAATTCATACTGCGAATCCAGAAGTACCCGACCCCAGGTATGTATTCATCAGCCGCTTCTTGATCCTTGATGGTTGAGCCAAGACCACAAGCTCCGCTGCCTCCTGGACTGAACTCGAAGCCCAGGTTACCACTCAGAGCAATAGCTAACTGACGGTTGAACAGGGTCAGCTTCAACTACAGCCCTCAAGGACTTTCAGTCCCAGCATCACCTATACATGCCTCTTCGCCCTCGCAATCCCCAGGCATCTCACCTCCACGAACTCCCGGCGTGTATCAGCAGACGTCGCAACGTCCTCAGACAATCGCTTACGCTTTGTGCGATTCTCCGGCAGGCCTGCTCGCATACATCGTCGATGCGATACAACCTTACCCGAAGCCATTCACAAGACCAAACAACGATGCTGGGACTGGTCTGCAGGCGCCTTGGACGCCTACTTCACTAATCAATTGGGCCATGCTGTGAGTAGTCCACACACACTCATGTCAAGTGGTGCACAAGTGGCTAACATGGTATCAGATATTGGCTTCCTGGTCCAGAAGGACCCTTACGATGGCTCACGAATTCCGAGCCCATGGTTTCCCAACTCTGGATGACGCACAGTAATACTCCTCTCGCTATATCGCAATTCTCCGATCAGAACAGTCCACAGGTAGGACCTGTCTGGGCCGAAGCATACCACAGAACCGCAATGATTCGAAGAAGACCAGGAAGTGCTCGATTTCCGGCGTGGGAGAGGCCGGAGGAAATGGTGGTCGACATAAGAGACCTGGCAGTCTTGGTCGGTCCTACATTTTTCGGAACGTATAATTTATCACCTTCACCAATTGGACATTGTGGTCCTTAATCGAGATATCCCTCTAGGCGAAGATTGTTTGCTTGAAATACATACATGAATGCCAAAAGCACGTGCCCTGATTGAGCCTTATCTAAACGAGTCAAGTGCATATGGCTTGGCATGTGATTCTGCCTGACAATCTCGATCGCCACAGCCACCGCTCAGACGCCAGTGATGCATGCAGCCCAGCCGCCCCGCGCAAAAATATTGGCACACAAAATCACTCACTTCTAGCTTTTCTCCCTGCTAACCACCACCAACGCTTCGAAAGCCTCGCGCAGCAGAGAACTGCGATCTTCATAGCGACCTACAGCTTAGTGTCGCTCCACCGACACCCACGCGAAAGTTTGCCATCGCAATTGGCAACACAGCACGAGACCTCGAGCTGACATCAGACAATCAGGCTCTTTTGCCTGATTCACCGCTTCACAAGCTGGCACGACAAACAAGTCTCTGTCAGTAACTGAACTGGCTCTTGATTGAGAGTCCGTTCACTTCGCCGCCTCCCTTTACCACACACCCCTTCTATGCGTCCAGAAGACCTTCTTCGCTGCCTCTGCAAGCCCAAGAAGTAAGACAGGCATTTTCGCTGAACACACTTTTCGACGCGCCCGCTGAAACCTGGCATAGGCCTAGATAACACGACTCACACCCCAAAGACCACTTTTCCAACACAAACTGAGATTACAAGACAATCAATCTGCCTACCCACTCTCCTCGACTCCTCCACCCGATACTTCCGCCGGGTATCGGTGACCTCAAGAGCAGCAACAACCCATAGTCGGCACCATTCCGCGCCGCAAGAGCTCTTTTATTCCCCTCTCCGCGAGACCTCCCTAACGTCGGCCACGTCGCCCTTCCATCCAGAACACCGCTTGCTGCTGGCGTAAGCCAGCCTCCATTTCAGAACAGAAGCAGTGCGCCTTCTCTCCTCAGACGAATCTGAGCCCTTCGCCTAGGCAGCAGAAGACGCACAATCTCAAAAAGAGTAGCGACTCGCCTACAAGAACACAACCTCGAAGCCCACAGCGACAGCAAGAGCACTGCTTGGAGATGGTCACTTCTGATATCCCACCAAACTACACAAATTCACCATGTTCACTAAGTGGCACACCACATTGGACAATCAATAGGGACATTAGTGCTGTCGACCTTGATTCCAGCAATGCCTTCGAAGGACCAGAAAAGCTGCTAGAAGTATGGTTTACACCATCCGAGAAGGCGCTGCCGGCGTCCGCTGCGCCAAATGGATTGAAGGCGGTCTCGCAGGATATATGGAAGGACATGCTTGACTTGGTCAATTGCAAGGTCTTGTCAGTCATCGAGTCTAGCAATGTCGATGCTTACTTGCTCTCTGAATCGAGCATGTTTGTCTTTCCGCACAAGCTTGTGCTGAAGACCTGCGGAACTACGACCTTGCTGCGCGGTCTGACTCGTATGCTTGAGATCGCCGCTATCGAGGCTGGATTTCCACATATCAAGGCTAGTCTGCCAGAAGGGACATCTGCGGCTGCTACTCCATACCGCGTCTTCTACAGCCGCAAGAAATTCAACTTGCCTGATGCTCAGAAAGGTGTTCACCGCAGCTGGCGCGACGAGGTTCGCTATCTCGACAAGATGTTTTTGGGCGGAAGTGCATACATGATCGGAAAGATGAACGGGGAGCACTGGTACCTGTACATCACAGGTCCGGGCACCCAGCTCACTCCGCCTGCTACCCCAGAAGAGGAGTACTTCAAGACACCCACCAAGCAGACTGTCTTGCCAGAGAACGGTCATCGTAGACCAGAGCAAGAGACTGGCGATGAGACTTTGGAGATTCTCATGACCGACTTGGAGGAGAAGAATGCTCGTCAATTCTATCTCGAAGATGCAAGTTCGATTGCTCAGGACAATGCTCGCAAAGCACACTTGGCTCGCAAGGATGCTATCGCTCATCTGGGTGTCATTCAGGAGGGACATGGCGGCTCCTCCAATCCAAGCATTGATGGCAATACGCTTGTCAATGGCGGCAATGACGACTCCAGCTTTGACGTCTTCGCTCAGACGGCTACTGAGCACGCTGAACTAAGCTCTGACGATGATGAGCCTCTGACATTTGGCGAGGAGCTCAGCACTGAAGGTCACGCTCTAGGCACTGTCGTCACAGAGAACTGTGGCCTGGCCGACGTCTATCCAGTTTCCAAGTACCCAGATGCCAGCATCGACTCCTATCTCTTCACTCCTTGTGGATACTCTGCCAACGGTGTTGTCCCAATGCCCGGTGATGCGGATAGTACCCATTACTGGACCGTTCACGTTACGCCGGAGCCACAATGCTCATACGCGAGCTTTGAGACCAATGTCCCGACACGCCACACCGGACGCGACACTGTCGATGTGGTCCAGCAGGTCGTGGGCATCTTCAAGCCTGGACGTTTCAGCGTCACGCTGTTTGAGGCTAAGGACAGCAATGACAATGCATATGCCAAGAAAGACAAGAGAATGGACCATGTCAAGGGATATCGTCGCATCGACCGCATCGTCCACGACCTTGAAGGTTATGAACTCGTCTTTAGGTACTTTGAGAGGAATGACTGGAAGTCTGGCAGTGTGGCTCCACGACTTGGTGAGAGATCTCCATCTCCGTGAGCATACACTGGAATGAGGAAGGCAGGCCTCGGAGGAAGATTGGAAGAAGAGCGTTTCATGCGACTGTTTCTTTTGCTAAAAGTGTGATTAGTCTTCGAGAGCGAGTTTGGCTGGCGTGCGTGCGTGCGTGCTTTCTGTTTCTATGCGATTGGAGCGTGCTTTGCAAATAAGGTATCTACGGAGTTCAGCGTCTCTTAATTTGTCTCCTCTTGTCATTCCCGCAGCGCTTCCTGAGGACGTACGCTCAAAATTGAGCGCGATCCGCTAGTGAACAATGCATGTGATAACACAGCCTCGTCGGTCGGTGTCTGCATGCAGCAATTGTCATCTGCTGAGTCACGCATCTTTCGTAGCATTTTCTTTGTGATTCAAGTTCAGCTCCCTTTTGCTCACTTCCCTCTCTATTGTACAGCGAGCCATACCGTGACGATAGCACAGATGCCTGTACTTGAACTTGAGCGAGTAGCAGAGGAGGAAGTCGTAGTCGGCGAAGGGGAGGAAGACTCGACACGCCAAGAAGCGACGATCCCTGCACCCGCAGATCAAAGCGCGACTTCAGTGCTACAACGCGAACGACGGAGATCGTCTGTCACGAAGCCGCCGAAGAAAGGCAGGGGAAAGAACAAACAGAAGCAAAAGCAGAAGCAGAAGCAGCGCGCCGATGAAGCTCTATTGGAAGTAGCTACTCAAGCCGAGCCTACCGCCGCTCCTCCCATCTCTCGACCACCGCCGATGACCTCTACTTTGGCGCGTCCGCTTCCACTCCTCATCTGCAGTGTCGGAAACCCTGGCGCACAGTATGCCAATACATTACATTCGGCAGGCCACACGGTCTTAAATAAGCTGGCGGCACATCTCGGAGGATATACACAATTCTCTAAAGACAAGTCCATGGGCAATGGCCTCGTCAGTAGAGGAGGACCAAGTGAGTGGACGTTATGGCAAAGTACTGCTTATATGAATGAGAGTGGGAAAGGTGTGAGAGCTGCGTGGATGAACTTTTCGAAAATGGCTGAAGAAGGGAGATTGGTCATCGTGCACGATGAGTTAGAAAAGCCGCTGGGCGCTGTGAGTTTGAGGACGGCACAGGGACTTAGTGCTAAGGGTCATAATGGGATTAAGAGTATACTTGCGCATCTAGGGAACACGCCGTTTGCGAGGATTGGGATCGGGATTGGGAGGCCTGCGAGTAGGCAGAGTGATGATGTTGCGAGGTATGTGCTTAGGAAGATGGAACCCAAGGAGAGAGAAGCGGTGGAGGGATGTGTGGAGGAGGTTGTCAAGAAGTTGAGGTTGTTGGAGATGGGGAAGGGGTGAAGCGAAGCGACCGGCAGAGTTGGAGGATGACAAGCCTCCACTCGGTGGTTTACGACGAATTTGCTATGCCTGGACTGCGGATGGTTGGGAATACAAACGGGCATCACCTCTGAGAGCAGTGTGAGAGTGGCTGGGGCTGATGATACTGCAGAGCCCACTGATCGGCATGTCCTTTACGAATGGATTTGCAGCAGCGAGGCAAATCAGCATCTGCTTGTTGCAGTGGCGTACAACCTTGGACGCGCCGTGGGTCTTGGGCAGGATTCAGCATCAACGTGCCTCCTGCGCGGACGGGTCTCTCAACAGTCTGCATATCATCAGGGCTCCAGACCCTGGCAGATCCGATCTGACACGCTGCAACCGCAGAGCCTTTCGGCTCCTGAGAAAATCTACTGCGAATGTGGTGTCGTGAGTGCGGGATGAGACGGTGCTTTACTATGCGCCTCCTGGGTCTGAAGTCTTGGTCCACTTTACAGAGACCTCTTCTGATGCCCTTGGAGCAGAAAGGTTCTCTGGGGGAGGAGAACATCAGTGCACCGATATCTTGTGTTCGGGCATCAACAGCCTTTTCGATTCCAGGGTTGGAAATGTCGGCCCGCGCTCTACCACGAAGCTACCCGAATCCGACCAGTAGCACTCGCTTAAGGAGAATGCATGCGGTACTTTGGGCTTGCATTTCCTACTGGGAACCAAATGAAACAAGCAATCCTGCTAAAAGACGCCGGGTGGTGTTTGAGCCGATCTCTCTCGGGATCATTCGGCAGGACCATAGTGGTCGAGTACAGGGGTTGAAACCTTTTTTCACGCAACACATATCTCAACTTGGAATATTCAATCACTGCTGACCTGGATAGATTGGATACCAAGGGTCGAAAGTGCTAACTCTACCTACCCAGCAGACAGAACTCACAGTGACCTCACACGGAACCTCTAAACTTTAATGGCCTCAAGCCAAGATTTGACGCCAATCGATGTGCTCCCTACACCTGAGCAAAGTTGCAAGATGCACTGCATTAAATGAACGAGATAAGTCAAGATGAATGAGGGAACAGAACGTCTAGCGAAAGTCTCGCTCTTGCGGTGCATAGGCATATCGCATCAGCAAGAAGAGATGTGTAAAGGCAGGGAAGAAGGGTCTGCAACGACACGTTGCCTCCATGCCTACGCTAGCCTGAGGCTCAAGACCAAATCTGACTTTTCAAGTATCTCGATCGATTTTCTCCAGCAAGGAAACCGTTGGAAACTTCACTGAGCACTGGGTGAAACGGAGAGAACATCCGAATGGTTGCGAGGTACACATTGGACTGCCAGTAGGACAGTTTAATGGTGCTCACCATGTCATTTGGCATCGGATTGGCTCGGCGTCGCTCGGCATCTCAAGTATGTATAACCTTTACCTTGGACCGGTCTATGTTCGGCAGAAACCGACAAACATTGTCGACGTTCACGGCACCAAAGGCCTGAACAGACGGACCGACGAATGATTGAGCAACAAGTTGGACCACTCAAGCGAAATTATGCCCTCAAACCACGGAGCACGGTACCATTCGGTCTTCCTTTCGAAAACAATGGATTCAACGCCGCAGAATCGGGCATCAAGCGTTTCGTTCTGGGCACAAGAAGTGGATGTGAGCGTTTACCAAACGGATGCTGGCGGCAATCCAATGCTTCTGAAGGAGAATAAGAAACAGGGAAAACCGCGATTTCAGTTTCCTTCCTTCAAGACTCGCAACTTCATTCTGTTGCGCAGCAACAGTAGTGAGGGCTGATTCAGCAGTGAGCACACTCGTCTATCACCATGCATTGGAAGACTTCCGCAGCGCTTACTGCGCTTGCGGTGTCTGCCAATGCAGCACCGGCGGAGAAGCAGAAAGAGAAACGACAGGTATTCCCTCCTGCGCCTTCTTGCCTTTGCCCAAATCATGTACCCTTTGCTAACACGTGATCGACTCATAGTTCGGCTTTGGCGGCTTCGGCTTGCCGACAGTCCAGACAACAGGCATATTCGGTCTTCCAGTCTTCGGCTTTGGAGCAGCTACAGTTGTTCAACAGGGCTCAGGCCTTGTTGCCACGGCTGTAGCAGTCGCTGGCCAGCCTCAGGTGGTCCCTGCTGCTACATCCAAGGTCACCTCTGTGGTTACCCAAGTCATTCCAGCAGTCACCAACCCTGTGTCGAGCCCTGTCCCCAATGTCGCCAACCCTCTCTCGAGTGTCGGTGCTGTTCAAGTCCCAAAGGTTGTCTCCCAGGTCACCAACATCGCACCAGTCTCTCCAAATGTTGTCACTCAGGTCACCAACATCGGACCCGCCGCTCCAAATGTTGTCACTCAGATCACCAACATCGCACCAGCCGCTCCAAATGTCGCACCATCAGCTGTCACCAATATCCTACCTAATGCTGGTACTCCGAATGTGCCGACATTGATTCCTGCTGCCACCACACCACTGGTCACTGCAGTCACCAGCATGATTCCCATGCCGACACCAAATGCTCCTAGCACGGTGCCTGGCATGGTAGCGTCTGCCAGTAGTGCTGTCAGCAATGTCATATGCTCCGTGGACTTCTTTGGCATCATCTGCAACCCAGCTGGAAGTGGAAACGCTGCTCCTACCAACGCTCTGCCTGTACCGACTACTATCATCCCGACGGTGCCCAATGTCGCTACAGCTGTGACTAGCGTGCCAAACGCTCTTCCGTCTCAGCTTACGAGTGTCCAGCCTGGCAATACCGTCATTCCAAATTTGTCGACTTCTCCATCAATTGTCCCGGCTTCACTACCTCCGGTTAATCTTCTGCCAGCTGGCTTGACCAATCCTCTCTCGAATGCTGGTATTCCATCCAATATTGTTCCTGCTGCAGGTCTGCCAACGAATGTCGTTCCGGCTGGCGCGAATCCTCTGTCCAACATCGCCCCGGTCAGCACCCAAATCGTGAGCTTGATCAGCATTCCCAATGTGGTTCCAAACGCTGGTGTGCCGACGACGCTCCTTCCTGCTAGCGTTCCAACGAACTTGGCGAATCCTGGCCTTGTCAATCCTGCGAATGTGCTATCCAATACAGTGGTGTCTGGCTTCACGAGCATGGTACCTGCAGTAGCTCCGAACGTTGCCTCTCCGGTCAGTGTCGTTACGAACCTCATTCCGGCCGCTGGCGTTCCAAATGTCATTCCCGCTGCAGGCGTGCCTAGCTTGGCCAACCCAGCCAGCGTCTTGTCTAATTCGCTTGTCACCGCTGTCACAACTTTGATTCCAGCAGGTGTTGTCCCGACATCGAACGCTATGCCAAACGTGGTACCGAATGTCCTCACTGGCGCACTTCCTGGAAATCCGGCAAGCGTTGTTTCGAATGTTCCCGTTGTGTCGAGTATTCCGGCCCTTTCTGCACCAACCGCTCCACAGGTCACTGGCATCACAACTATTGGTCCGGCAGCACTTCCAACGAGCGCAATCGGTGGCATAATTCCTTCTGGCGTTCCAAATGCCGGCAATCTCGTACCAGTAGGCATTCCAGCAATCCCAACTTCGGTTGCCAATCCTAGCAGTCTGGTCAGTCAGCTGTCAGGCGGTGTTCTCCCCAGCGGCCAGGGAATTGTTCCAGTCGCGATCCCATCTGGTGTTCCTAATGCGGGAAGCATCGTTCCTGTCGCAATTCCAACCAGTCCATCAATTGTCAGCCAGATACCAGCGCTCGTTCCTGTGGCGATCCCATCTGGCTTGCCTGGCGCTGGCAGTGTTGTGCCAATTGTGCCACTCGGCACTCCTGCTGTCACAAATGGCGTTGTGAATCTCATCCCAACTGCTGCGATTCCTTCTGGTGTCCTTCCAACGAATGCTGTGCCGAACATTCCAGCCAGCGCTCCTGCTGTTCCAAATGTACTCAGCGGTCTCTCGACAGCTGTCATTCCAACGAATGCTGTTCCGACATCAGGAGTGCTCGTCCCTACCAGCTTGCTTCCTGCCAACGCTATTCCTCCAAACAGCTTGATCCCGGCCGGCGTCCCATCTGGGCTTGTTCCTGTCAATCTCGTCCCAAGTGGAGCCATTCCAAGCAACCTCGTGCCCAGCAATGTCGTCAATGTCATTCCAGCTTCAACAGCACTCGACCCAATTGCTGTTGTGCCGACGAGCGTGCTGCCTATGAACGCCATCCCTGCGAACAGCTTGATCCCAGCCGGACTGCCAGCAGGAGTTGTTCCTACCAGCCTTGTTCCAAGCGCATTGTTGCCGAACAACGTTGTGCCCACGAATGTGGTTCCTACCAATGTTGCGGTCGTGCCGACCAGCGCACTGCCTAGCAATGCTATTCCACCAACGAGCTTGATTCCAGCAGGCTTGCCATCAGGAGTCGTGCCCGCAAGCCTTGTTCCAAGCTCGTTGCTGCCGAACAATGTCGTGCCGACGAATGTTGTTCCTAATGCTGCGCCATCCGGACTCAGCCCTGTCGCCGTTGTGCCGGCTAGCGTACTCCCTAGCAACGCCATTCCCCCAAGCAGCCTTATTCCAGCTGGCCTGCCATCTGGAGTGGTTCCGACGAGCCTGGTTCCCAGCGCACTACTGCCAAGCAATGTCGCGCTCACGAGCGTGACTCCAACCAGTGTTGCTGTTGTACCAACGAGTGCCCTTCCTAGCAATGTGATCCCTCCAAGCAGCTTGATTCCTGCTGGTCTTCCATCTGGAACAGTCCCTACGAGTCTAATATCGGTCCCATTGCCGAACAACATTGTGCCCACGAATGTTATGCCAACGGACGTTGTGCCAGTCAGCAACATTCCGACAAATCTGGCCCCTACCAACGCTGGAGTCGTGACACTCATTCCGATGAGCTTGCTGCCACCAAACGCTATCCCGAGCAGCATGATTCCAAGCGGTCTGCCATCCGGAGTTGTTCCACTTAATCTCGTACCAAGCAATCTGCTACCGACCAGTCTCGTTCCGGGCACGGTCATCCCGGCCACAGTCATTGAGAGCAATATCGCATTCACTGCTATCCCAACAAATGCTGCTCCTACGAGCGGTGTCATGTCTCTGGTGCCAACGAATTTGCTTCCGCCGAACGCTGTGCCCAGCAGCCTCATCCCAGGCAGTGTTCCTTCTGGTTTCGTACCAGTCAGTCTGGTTCCGTCTTCGTTGATGCCATCTGGTCTGGTTCCGTCGAATGTCGTTCCAACAAATGCCATTCCTACTGGCGCCATCCCAGGTGCTACAACGATCATTACAAGCCTTATTCCTGGAACCGCTTTGCCAACCAATGCCATTCCCGGTAGCGCTAATCCGAACGTACCTACGCTGATCCCCACAAGCATTCTACCGAGCAATGCAATCCCTCCTAGCAGCCTCCTGCCAAGTGGATTGCCTTCCGGATTTATTCCAGTCGATATGGTACCCTCTTCGGCCATTCCATCTGGTGTTATCCCTAGCGGCATTCCATCAATCAACGCGGCTCCTACTGCATTGCCTGCTCTCATTCCTACCAGCATGTTGCCTAGCAGCCTTGTACCAACCGGCGCTCTTCCAGGCGTGCCTTCCGGGTTTGTTCCTGCGAGCTTGCTTCCTAGCAGCATTCTACCGAACAATGCTGTGCCAACAAACGCAATCATACCTACGAGCGCACTGCCAAGCAATGTTGTTCCAACGAGCGCTCTTCCAGGTGTACCTTCAGGATTCGTCCCGGCAAGCTTGGTTCCATCCAGTCTCTTGTCGAACAATGCTGCCCCTACAAATGCGCTCACCACTGGTTTGCCTGCTATCCCGACTAATGCTGTGCCGACGAATGCGCTCACAAGCGGCATTCCTGCTATCATTCCTACGAGCGTACTTCCAAGCAATGTCGTCCCGACCAACGCTATTCCGGGTGTGCCTTCTGGATTTGTACCTGCAAGCTTAGTGCCAAGCAGTGTACTGCCATCCGCTGCACCTGCCGCCCTCATTCCTACCAGCGCCCTACCAGGCCTCGCAGTCCCGAGTCAGCTTCCAGGCGTGCCTTCAGGCTTCGTTCCCGTAAGTATGGTGCCTAGCAGCTTGCTACCGTCCAATGCTGTGCCTACAGCCGCTGCACCTACTGGCTTAAATCCGGCGGCTCTCATTCCAACCAGCGCTCTACCAGGCCTCGCTGTCCCAAGTCAGCTTCCAGGCGTGCCTTCAGGCTTCATTCCTGTAAGCATGGTGCCTAGCGGCTTCTTGTCATCCAATGCTATTCCAACTGCCGCAGTGCCCACAGCATTGGACCCGTCTGCGCTCATTCCAGTCAGCGCCTTGCCAAGCGGCGCAGTGCCAAGTCAGATACCTGGAGTGCCATCAGGCTTCATACCAGTGAGCATGATTCCTAGCAGCTTGCTGCCATCCAATGCTGTTCCAATTGCCTCTGCGCCCACAGCATTGAACCCATCTGCGCTTATTCCAGTCAGCGCCTTGCCGACTGGCGCAGTGCCAAGCCAGATACCTGGAGTGCCATCGGGCTTCATTCCCGTGAGCATGATTCCTAGCAGCTTGCTGCCATCTACTGCTGTCCCGACCAACGCTGTTCCTGCCGCATTGCCCCCATCGGCACTCGTGCCGACTGCAGCACTGCCAAACAACGTAGTACCAACTCAGGTTCCAGGCGTACCTTCAGGCTTCGTCCCGGCCAGTCTTGTGCCAAGCAGCTTGCTCCCCTCTGCTGCTCCAAGCGCACTCATTCCGGTCAGTGCTCTGCCGAACAGCAATGCACTACCCAGCCAGCTTCCAGGCGTACCTTCGGGCTTTATTCCCGCGAGTCTTCTGCCAGCCAGCATGCTGCCATCAGCTGTGCCTGCCGGCCTCGCGTCTACCGGCTTGATCCCATCGGCAGTACCAACCAATGCCGCTCCTACTGATTTGGTCTCATCAGCAATTATTCCGACGGGCGCATTGCCGGTCAATGCTGTCCCTACCAACCTGGTTCCAACTAGCGTGCCCTCTGGTTTCGTCCCTGCGGCCTTGGTGCCCAGCAGCCTGCTTCCATCAGCTCTGCCGAGTGCGCTTCTCCCAACATCTGCTCTACCAAGCAACGCAGTACCAAGTGGACTACCAAGCCAGATTCCTGGCGTGCCTTCAGGCTTCATTCCAGCCAGTCTTGTTCCTAGCAGCCTGATTCCGGCTGCCATTCCGACCAACGCAGTCCCTACTGGGTTGGCCTCATCCGCACTCATTCCAACGGGCGCTTTACCAGTTAACGCTGTTCCTACAAATCTCGTACCGAGCAGCGTACCCTCTGGCTTTGTTCCCGCGAGCTTGGTGCCTAGCAGTCTAATACCAGCAGCTCTCCCGAGTGCAGTCATTCCAACCTCTGCTCTGCCAAGCAACGCAGTGCCTAGTGGACTGCCTAGCCAGATTCCTGGCGTGCCTTCAGGATTTATCCCGGCCAGCCTTGTGCCCAGCGGTCTGGTTCCATCAGCCGTGCCGACTAACGCGGTCCCAACTGGCTTGAATCCTGCGGCATTGATTCCTACCAGTGCTCTGCCAAGCAACGCTGTTCCCTCAAGCCTGATCCCAAGTGGACTTCCCTCGGGATTCGTGCCCGCGAGCCTGGTACCAAGCAGCCTGATCTCATCCTTGCCAACGAACGCCATCGTCCCGACGAGTGCGCTTCCGACCAACGCAATCATTCCAAGCAGCCTCGTCCCAAGCGGCGTTCCTTCAGGATTCATTCCAGCGAGTCTTGTACCAAGCGGCTTGCCAACCGGAGTGCCAAATGCTCTTCCAGCTGCGCTGATCCCGACCAGTGCTCTTCCAAGCAATGCTGTCCCCTCGAGCCTAATTCCAATTGGAGTGCCCTCAGGATTTGTACCAGCGAGCTTGGTTCCTAGCAGCTTGATGCCAGCCCAAGTGCCAACGAACGCAATCGTACCCACAGGCGCGCTTCCGACCAATGCGATTCCACCAAGCAGTCTCATTCCTGCAGGAGTGCCTTCTGGATTTATTCCAGCAAGCCTTGTGCCAAGCAGCTTGATACCAACCGGAGTGCCATCTGCTCTGCCGACTGCCTTGATCCCGACTAGCATGCTTCCAAGCAATGCTGTACCAAGTAGTCTCATTCCAGTGGGAGTTCCTTCAGGCTTTGTTCCTGCAAGCCTTGTGCCAAGCAGCTTGATTCCAGCTGGAGTGCCGACTGCTGTCCCGACTACGCTCATCCCGACTAGCATGCTTCCTAACAACGCTGTACCGACCAGCCTCATTCCTATTGGAGTTCCCTCGGGCTTTGTTCCTGCCAGTCTGGTACCTAGCAGTCTACTCCCTACCGGTTTGCCATCTGCTGCTCCGACTGCCCTCATCCCTACGAGCATGCTGCCCAGCAACGCAGTACCGACTAGTCTTATTCCTGCTGGCGTTCCATCCGGATTCGTCCCAGCGAGCTTGGTGCCTAGCAGCTTACTCCCCAGCGGTATTCTATCTGGTCTACCAGCTGCTCCGAACGCCCTTATCCCTACAAGCATGCTGCCAAGCAACGCTGTACCGACTAGTCTTATTCCTGCTGGCGTTCCATCCGGATTCGTCCCAGCGAGCTTAGTGCCTAGCAGCCTACTCCCTAGCGGCATCCCATCTGGTCTACCGGCCGCTCCAACAGGACTCATTCCAACCAGTATGCTGCCGTCCAATGCAGTGCCTTCTAGCCTTGTGCCCAGCGGTGTGCCTTCTGGTTTCGTTCCAGCAAGTCTTGTTCCTTCGAGCTTGCTTCCTTCAGGTTTGCCATCCGGTCTACCATCTGCTCCTACTGGCTTGGTCCCAACTAGCGTGTTGCCACCAAATGCAGTTCCGAGTAGCCTTATACCGAGCAGTGTGCCTTCTGGCTTCGTACCAGCGTCTTTGGTACCAAGCAGCCTGCTTCCTTCTGCTCTGCCAACAGGCGTCCCATCAGCAGTCCCGACTGCTGTCACTGGGCTTGTGCCGACTAGCATGTTGCCAAGCAATGCCATTCCGAGCAGCTTTAGCAGCCTGATACCCAGCGGCCTGCCTTCCGGTTTCGTTCCAGCAAGTCTGGTGCCTAGCAGCTTGCTTCCGTCGGCCTTGCCTTCAGCTGTACCATCTGCTCCCACCGGACTGATCCCACTCAGTGCGCTTCCAAGTAACGCGATTCCAAGCGCCCAAAGCAGCTTGATTCCAAGCAACGTGCCTTCAGGCTTCGTTCCTGCCAGCTTAGTCCCAAGCAGCTTGATTCCAGCAGGTATCCCAACTGGCGTACCATCTTCTGTTCCTAGCGTGGTGCCATCTTTATTCCCAATGCCATCCGCTCTCCCAAGCAATGTTGGACCAAACAGCATTATCCCAGTGAGCATTCCTGGAGTCAGCAGCATCGTGCTAATTCCAACATCCGCTATCAACAACCCAGTTGTATCAAGCGCTCTTGCAAGTGGTCAACCTGTGTCCATTCCTGGAATAGGCAGCGTCATTCCACTCAATACCGCCTTGCCAAGTGCGTCCTCTGCTTCAGCATCAAACATAGCAGGGCAGCCTGCTGGAGCCTCCTCTAGCGCATCGCCAGCTCCAACAGGATCTTGCAGCGGTATTGGACCATACACTGACACCAATGGAAAGACTTACACGAATGTGTGTGGTTTCGACTTCCCAGGAAGTGATATTGGCGCATCTCCTGCCAACAGCTTCAGCGGCTGCTACCAGCAGTGCGATACTCTTCCAGGATGTGTGGGCTTCTCCTACGTTGGCGGTAGCGGACCTGGCTACTGCTACTTGAAGAACAGCATCGTGCCAAGCTCAGCTCAAGTCGCGACTGGTCGTGTCGACTCAGCATATCTTGTCGATCCAAAGCAAGCTGCATCGGCTGTGCCATCGTCGGCCGTTCCATCATCGGTGCCATCCGGCTTGCCTGGCGCGTCTAACGTTCCATCCGCTTCGAACGTGGTGCCAGCGATCTCGAATGCTCAGCCATCTGCTTCCAACATCGTACCATCTGGCTTGCCTTCCGGCCTCGCAAGCGGCGTTCCTTCAGTCAGCGTTATCTCGACTGCATCAAACATCGTGCCATCGGCATCGAGTGCGCTGCCAACTGCATCAAATGCCCTACCATCTGGTCTGCCATCTGGTCTGCCATCTGGTCTACCATCTGGTCTGCCGTCTGGTCTGCCAACTGTCAATGCTCCTTCGTCGGCTTCTAACGTCTTGCCAACAGCTTCGAATGTCGCTCCCGCAGCCTCAAATGTTCTCCCAACAGGCTCAACAGCTGTTGCAGCTCCAGGTGCGACAGCTTCAGGCACTTGCGAGAACGCCATCGGAGGCAGTGGTCCATCTCAGTACCGTGATTCAAACTTGCAGACTTACACTGTGAACTGCAAGCATGATCTCCCCGGCAATGACATCGGCAACATCGCGTCTCCAACCTTCCAAGGATGCTTCTCTTACTGTGATACAATGCCCGGTTGTGTTGCCTTCGCTTGGCTTCGTGACAACGGCCCAGGAACCTGCTATTTCAAGGGCTCTGGCGCTCAACAAGCATCGTTCGTTCCATCTGTCGCCGATGTGGCCGTCAAATCTGGTCCAGCCGTCAGTGCTACCGTTGGCACTATGACTGTCTCGATGAGTGCTCCAGCTGTGTCGATCCCATCGACCTCATCTACAGGTCGCTCTTGCCAGCAGCTTGGAAATGGTGCTCAGGTCGGTACCTACACTGTCAACTGTGGCGTTGACTACTACTCTGGAGATCTCTCCAACGCGCCAGGATCATCCTTCTCTGACTGTATTGTCAAGTGTGATGCCATCCAGAAATGTGTTGGCTTCTCTTTCGTTGGTGGATCCGGATCTGGCCAGTGCTACTTCAAGCAGGTCATCAACTCTCCTGTCACCAACTCGAACGTGGACTCCGCATACAAGTCCATTGGAGGAAATGGCCAGCTCCCTAGCACTGCTCCTGCTGTCCCAATGACAACTGTTATCGCCACTTCTGGCGCCAATCCGGCTTCAAGCGCGCTGCCAAGCGGACTTCCAAATGGCCTGCCAAACCCAGCTTCTGGCGTTCCCACGTCAGTCCTGACTTTCACCTCAGTCGCAAGTGGCATTTCCAATGCAGTCCCAACTTCCGCACTTACCTTCACTCAAGTCAGCAACAGCGTTACAAACACGTTGACTGTTCCTGCCTCGGGTGTGTCTATGACTCAGGTCAGCAGCGGCGCTTCCAACCCATCAGTCGTCTCTACTGCTGTCGTGCCGGGCGTGGTTCCAGCATCTCAGCCTGCTGCTCCGTCAGCGATTCCAACATTTGTCACCATTCCAGGGGCAAGTGGCTTACCAAGTACGCTGACTGCTGTGCCAACTTCTGCTTTTAACCCAGCAGCTAGCGGCCTGCCAAATGGTTTGCCCAACAACATTCCAAGCGGTCTGCCAAACACTTTGACTGTGGTCCCAGTCTCCGTCCTCACATCTGCTCTCAACCCAGTTGCTAGCAGTGGTCTTACCAGTGGTGTGCCAGGTGGCTTGCCGAACACAGTGAGCGGAGTGCCGACATCTGTCCCGACACCATCATTGAACCCCGCCGGCATTCCTAATGTCTCAAACGGTGTCCCCAGTGGCTTGCCAAACGTCGTCTCTGGCGGCCTGCCAAACAGCGTTGCAAGCAATCTGCCAAGCGGTATTCCAAGTGTCTTGCCAAACCCCAACTCCGCTGCTCCTACGCCAGCTCAGACATCGACTGTGAGCCCTGCTGGCAATGGTGCTCCTGGTAGCTTACCTTCCGGCCTTCCGAACAACATCCCAAGCACGCTCTCGGTTGTGCCGACAGGTCCAATTACAAGCCGCCCAGTGCCAGCTGCAACTACATCGGCTCCTGTCGTTACGCTGCCTGGTCCAGGCACCAAGTAAGTCTACACTCACCTTCATAGCCTCCAAGTGTTAACACTAACTAGCTGTAGCAATGCGATCACCATCACTGTGTTTAGCACCATCACGGTATTCAGCACCGGCGGACCTGTCGCAACGACCACAAGACCGATCTCTACATTCCACCCAGCTCCTCAACCAACAGGTCAGATCGTCGATCCTGTCTACGTTGTGGGACGAAACTACGAGGACTGCCCCGAAATGAAGCGCCGCCACCATCGCCGTCACCACTACAGAATCATCATCGAATCCAACGACGACGACTTCGATGGCATGTACCTGCGCCACTCATCTTTCGGCCAGAACGGCGTCGGTCTCGCCCACCTGACTCGGCACTCCCATGAAGCATCCTCTTTCCTCCGCAACCCACGCAACAGAGCCTTAGCTCTCGTACAACCTCAATCTTTCGATACCTGCATGATGTTCGGTTTCTCCATTGTCGAGAACTACATGGACACGCCAATGAACGAGGTCGCTTTCGTTCCCAACATGGCTTCTGGAAATATGATCGATGATGGCAACACCATCATGGTTCAGAACTCGAATTACTCTACTTTCTATGCTTGTCAGCAACAGAATGGCGCCGTGCAACTTTATACCCTGGATCATGGAGCTTCTACCGTCAGCAGTGACAAGTGCTCGGTTGTCCAGCTTAAGGTCACGCGCTAGACAACGTACACATCGACAGAAAGGCGTTTTTAAGGAGTTCTTTGGCCTTCATCAAGAAACGAGAAATAAGGCGTATTTCTGCTGCGTTGAGGCGAAAGCACTATACCCAACATCAAACACACACACTACTTCGGCGTTCATCAATCGACAGCATTCTTCGAGGTGTTTTGAGGCGATCGTATGGCGCAGATGTGGAGCTGAGAAATTTTATCAGAATGGAAATTTTATTATCAGAATGGAAGAAAAGTTTTTTGTGATTTAGATCTGTTTAGATATTGTTTATAATAGGGAGATTTGGCTTCTGCTTTTGATCATCAATCGTTCTTTCTAATTGCTTTGCTTTCTGTAACTTGGGTAAGCTGGCCTTGGGTTGATGAATTGAGCTTAAAAGGCCAATGGTCAGAAAGGGCATGAAAACAAGCGATGCGCGAGTTCCCTGCACTGAAAGGTGCTTCTACATGTAGTCGCCGTGCATTTCGCGTACAACACGCAAGGTATTTTGAGCAGCTGACGTTGATTTGTGACCACATCACTCTCATGACCACCAAAATCAAAGTGCCTATCTCCTTCTGCTTGCTGCTCCCCGCCTGCAAACAGTTTCAATCACTTCCTTCCATACGGCTGAGCGCCATCTTGTGCGTAGCGAGACTGTCCGCAACTCCAGATAGGACACAACAACGTTGTCCTGACTGCAACCTCACAGGCCGTAATGCTATGCCTGATGTAGACTTCGCCTCGAAGGTGGACTTGTCCCAGCGATCCTTTGCAATTGTGGCACAATTCGCCGAGTCGCTCCTCTGAATCTCTCCACGCTTTGTTTTGGTCTCTCTTTTCATGAGCAGGGTGCGGCAACATTGCGCGTTATCCAACTCTTCAGTTGAAAATTTCTTCACGTCTTAGAACTGGACTCCTCCATCTCCACATCTTGGCTTGCACCAGCCTGCGCACTACTGCTTGCCTCGCCCTCTTGCACATCCGCCACATCCTCTTCAGAAGGCTGTCCTTCCTTACCACCTTCTTCTACCTCTTTCCCGCCTGCTATTAGCAAGTATTGCACCACTTCACTCTTGTCTGCACGCTCAGCCTCAAACATGACCAAGTGCCCAGCCTTGTTCTTCGCCCATATTTCCGCCCCATTCTCCACCAAAAGCTTCACAATTGGAAGGTGTCCATTGTATGCTGCCCAGTGAAGTGGTGTGTTTCCTTCCTTGTTGCCATGATTTACCAAGGATGAGACATTTTGTGATAGAAAGGACTGGAGAAGTTCTGTGAAACCGTTCGCGGAGCAGAAGTGGAAGACTGTGTTGCCGCTCTCTGGGTCTATGGCTGCTGATAGTACGTCTTTGGCTTCACATGAATATTTTTGGCTGAGTTCTGTGATGGTTTGTTGCAGATCTTGGACTTCGTTGGCGCGGGTGAAATAGAGGAGGTCGTCGATCTCGTCGAACGTGAGCTGTACGGTATGCATGTTGACTTGATGTTAAAATATGGCTGTAATGGAGGATTCTTCGTTCAAGGTCAATCCAGACGTCAGTGTCTCTCAAATTTCTTGCACGTGCAGCGCACAGACCGGGGTCGATAAGATAAAGATAAGGTTTGCGTTCCTGCATCTCCTAATTCTTGGCATGGTACGATGTTCGAGGAATCAAACCGCCTGTTCCAAGTACTAATTGTGCAGGCACCATTGGTTCAAAAGATGCCCGCAATTCTGATGTCGACTCTTCAACAGCAATAGCATATCAAAGAGATGGCAGTCAAGAATCGCGAGCGTGCTGTCTCGGGGTCTAAGCAGGCCAATGGCAACGGCACAATCCCCAAGACCGACTTGAGGCGGTGGCGATTGAAAGATGACCGAGGACGACAAACATGGCATTACTTGAACACAGATGAAGAAATGCGAAAATGGCCTCAAACGACAGCAGACAGATACCATTTAGGGCTTGACACCGTAAGTCTGCCGTCTTGACCGAAATTCCAGCTTTCTGATTAAGCTTCTACAGGCATTACCTGATTTACCCAAAGCGAAGACTCCTCTACAAGCAGCAGAGAATGGCCTCAAATTCTTCACAAATTTACAACTAGAACCTGGAAATTGGGGTTGCGAATATGGAGGACCTATGTTCTTGCTCCCAGGCGTTGTCATCACTCTCTACGTCACGGACAAGCGTCTGTCGCAACCCGAGAAGCTCGAGATCATTCGATATATCTTCAACATGCAGAATGTTGGAGAGAAGAATGGTGGTGATGGTGGTTGGGGACTGCACATCGAAGGCGATTCATCGGTCTTCGGTACTGCCATGAACTACACCACTTTACGATTACTTGGCGTTCCAGCAGATCACCCACGAATGCGCAAGGCACGAACATGTCTGCATGGTCTGGGCGGCGCAGTCAACGGGCCTCACTGGGCGAAGTTCTGGCTGTCTGTGCTCGGAGTCATGAAGTGGCCGATTGTTAACCCTGTGCCTCCCGAGTTGTGGTTACTACCAGATTGGGTTCCGATATCACCTTGGCGATGGTGGATCCATATGAGGATGGTGTTTTTGCCGATGAGCTTCGTCTGGTCGAAGCAGTGGACATATCCGAAAGCGGAGTCAGATCCGCTCGTTCGAGAGCTACGACAGGAATTATTCACAGCACCTCATGAGGAAATTGCTTGGGCGCGATACAGAAACGCCATAAGCCCTGCGGATAACTACCATCCAAAGACCTGGTTGCTGAACCTCATCAATTGGTTCCTGGTTCTGATCTGGATTCCGTACATTCGATGGCCTGGCTTGGTTCATAAAGCAGAACGTTGGACGTGGAACCTGATACGGATGGAAGATGAGAATGCGGACTACGCAGATCTCGCGCCTGTGAACTGTCCAATGAACATGTTATGCTGCTACATCGAAGAAGGTCCTGACGCCAAGTCCGTCCGAGGTCACAGAGATCGTCTCTCGGACTACCTCTGGGTCTCACAAGATGGTATGATGTGCAATGGCACGAACGGTGTTCAGAATTGGGATACCGCATTCGCCATTCAGGCGACCATCGAAGCAGGGCTTGCGCTTGAGCCACAGCACTATGAAATGCTGCTCAAGGGTCTGGAGTTCTTGGAAGATCAGCAATTCATCGAGCACGCAGTCGGGTATGAACAATCTTCAGCTTACTCAAATCCACCGACGGCGAAGACTTCGCCTGATGCTTGCTATCGACACCCACGGAAGGGCGCTTGGGGCTTCAGCAACCGCACCCAAGGGTATACAGTTTCTGACTGCACGGCTGAGGCTATCAAAGCCATCTTACTCCTTCAGGACATTCCAGATCCTAAAGATCAAAGCAGAAAGCGCTTTCCGGTGCTCATGTCCGATGAACGAATCAAGTGGGCAATCGACATCATATTGACCATGCAAAATACAGATGGCTCTTGCAGCTCGTACGAACCACAACGAGGAAGCGAGTGGCTCGAAATGCTGAATGCCGCCGAGGTCTTCGGACGCATCATGGTCGAATACGGCTATCCTGAGTGCACTACTGCATGTGTCACTGCGCTTGAGATTTTCCGCAAGCAGTATCCAAACTATCGTAAGCGTGACATCGAGCGCTTCGTCTCGCGCGCTGTGGATTGGATTCGAGGCAACCAGCGACCAGATGGATCTTGGTACGGAAGTTGGGGCATCTGTTTCACTTACGCGGGCATGTTCGCTCTGGAAAGTCTGAAGCTTCAAGGTGAGACATACGAGAACAGCGAGAGGGTGAGGCGAGCGTGTCAATTCTTCCTCAAACACCAAGAAGAGGACGGTGGCTGGGGCGAATCGTACAAAGCCTGTGAGACTGGTACATGGAGTCCGCATCCAGACGGCTCACAGGTTGTGCAGACAGCTTGGGTAAGTGACGGCATCTTGTGCGTTGCTGCTGTGGTGTGCAAGCTGACGTTGACAGGCAATAATCGCACTGCTCGAGGCTGGATTCCCAGATAAGGCGCCCATCGAAAAGGCGATACGGCTTTTGATGCGTAGGCAGCAACCAAATGGCGAATGGTTGCAGGAAGGAATCGAAGGCGTGTTCAACAAGAGTTGGTGAGACTTCCTGCCCAAGACTGCTGCTTTTCTTGCCACGCTGACGCACTGCTTCACAGCATGATCTCATATCCCAACTACAAGTTTATCTTTCCCATTAAGGCATTGGGCATGTACAGCAGACGTTTCGGCGATACAACCATGAACGGAACAACCTGAGCCACGGTATCGGGTTGGTGGTAACAGACCAAAGAAGTAATTGTCATTGTCTTGGGGTGCGCTGTTCCAATAGATCGCAAACGAACACAAGAGCACATTCAGGCGAGCACTGCCTGATTTCTGCGCAGGTACGTTGGCGCTGTGATCAGCTGTACTGCTGCAGCTCAGCCTGCAGCCGACGTGGCCGTCATGCGCCGACCAACTTGTTTCTAAATGAGCCGTCGGCTGCTTTGGTCGGCGTGCAGGCTCCGGTCATGCTGTACAACCATTCGGCTAAGACACGTGGAACCGAAGACTCCGGGCTCGTGGTGGCGTTCACATGGGAGATGCGTGTACATATCGCTTTCGCGGTTGCCGTGTGACAAAAGCTCTGTCCTTCTAGCATGTGTAGAGATTATACCCGAGCGGCAAGCTGCATTTATCGCTGACCACGGCGGTGATGAATCGGGAAGGATGTAAAAGCATTTTGATAGCATATCGGCTTGAGTGACAGTGTTCGGAACAACGCTGCCGCCAACGGTCGAACGACTGGGCCGGCGCGCGATCATCTCATTAAAGAATAGTCCCACATGTAATGTAGCTTGAAACCTGCTTGGCGAGTCGCCGGGGCGGTTGACAAGCGGCCGAGTGTGGTGGAGCAGGAATTACAGGAATTAATTGATGAGCTGTTTTGCGTGTCCGGGCGTGGGTGTTGTCACCACAGTCGAAGGTTAGCATTCATGCAGCGAAGAAGTCTGGCTGTCCCACCACATGGCGTCTGAATGCGAGCATTGTCTCTGTGGCTCTGACATCTGCCGAAATGGAGAATGCGTCTCACGCGGGTGCCGATTCTTTTATGTGATGGTGACGACCCCTGAGGGACTAGATACATCCCGGCTTAGCCTGGGAAACAACGGTGGTGGATGTTTCGTCTTCGGACCTCTCAGTAATTTGAGGAGCTGCACTTTCTCCATTCTTTCAGCCGCCGCGTACGCGAGCAAGACACCTGCATTATCGATTGAGAGACGGCGCAGTCGAATCCGTCCTCGCGCTCGCTGTGGTGTCGCCTGATATCTGATTGTCCATCAATTCGCTGCTGTATTCACGGGTGCAGAGTGCAGTGTGCGCTGGAGCGAGACAAGCAGCTCTGAGTTCAGCCCAGAGCTCCTCCGAGCCAACCACCACACGCGCAGCTTACTTCATCGACACCTGGTCTAAGGCATCATCCTCCGCCGACCTCTAATTATCCACTCCTCACGTCCTCTTGCACGCGGCGTTCGGCGTTCTTGGGGAGAGGCACAGGCATCGGCATAGGGAGCTGCATCACGGGAAATTGTTAGAGGGCAGTGTCGTGCAGCAGTGCAGAACAGCGCAGAGCAGAGCAGAGAAGCGGAGATCGAATACCAGCAGGAGACAGCTCCATCCATCGAACATCAGAAACAACATGGCCACGCCGACGCAAGCACAGCCATACGGCGGGAACCCGTATCCCACACCCGCATCAAACACCAGCGCTGGTCCGCCCGCACCGCAGAGTGCCTATCCGACGGATCGAGCGCCCCAGTCTGCTCCGCCGCCCTACCAGCAGCAGCAACAGCCCCAGCCTTCGCCGCCGCAGTTCGAAAAGTACTGCATCATCCACATTGCTACCACGTGTGACGAGCATGGGGTCTATGTCACAAAGGACAGCGCCGAGGTTATTGAAATCGGCTGGGTAGTGGTAGACGCCCAAAACCCCGAGCGAGAGGTACGTATGGAGTCTCGGCTGCCGTTGGGAACAATCGCAGCATCAAGCAGGCGTCCTGTGAAACGGAACACTGCAAAAATAAACCACGTACTCATGCTCGGACCAGCTGCTAATATAATACATCTCACAGTTGCACCGCCAGTCCGTGCTCGTCCGTCCTGTCAACACCCCTATCACGCCGCTCTGTACATCTCTTACCACTTTGACCTGGGAACATGTGAAGAACGCTGGTTCTTTCCGCGACGCCATCTCTGCCTTTGACCAGTACGCCCAAGAGGACCTTATCAACAAAGACGCTGGTCCGGGAGCACCACCGACCTTTGCCTTTTTGACACTCACTCCATGGGACCTACGAGTACAGCTGCCGCGTGAAGCTCGCGACAAGAACGTCGTCTTGCCAGCTTACCTGCAACATCCCATTCTTTTCGGATTACGCGGCGAGTATCAGACATTCCAGGCACACCATCCCGAGACACTGGCATTTAGCTCGTCAAGTCTGTCATCAATCTGTGCTGGACTAGAAGTAGAGGAGGTGCGCTCTTCTGGCAAGGTCACTGGCGGACTCCCATTTCACCTGCAAGCACTGGCTCCATCGTCCCCACGTCGCGCTTTGGAGGAGGCATTGACTCTGACTCGCTGCTTGAACTCACTCCTGAAGAAGTCACGACCCTCAGCCACTAATCCTCAGGGTACACCAGACATCCTGACCCGTCCACTTGACGCACGCAGTGACGTTCGGGCCTTCCTCGGCGAAAGGAGTAAAGTCCTGCATTTGAGCGGCCTACCACACGATACGACACAGAGCGAGCTGGAAAGTTGGTTTACACAGTACGGTGGTCGACCCATCGCCTTCTGGACGCTGAGAACACCTGAAGGAGGGAAACCAAGCGGCAGCGGATTCGTCGTGTTCGGCAGCCACGAAGAGGTACGTAAGAAAATTCACATTTGTCCATTGCCTGTAATGATCGAAGTGAGCTTGCCATCTCACTTCGTGTACCCCGTCTGTGTGAATGTCGACCCCAACATCAACTCCTGGTGTTTGACGTCAGGCTTTTCACGCTACGAAGCGGAACACATCCACCTCAATTTAATTTGCTGCGTGCAATCTCCTCAGCAACAAGCATCCCTAACTCATCGACGTCATCAAAACCACGTTCGCAGCATCAATCCCGAGCATAGCTACACATCCATCGAGATCGACAGTGTTGTCACCCGACAATGGATGTGGCCTTGAGTGGTGCGGTGCATTTACCCTGCATCACTGGCGAGGCTCCACCCTGTCGCGTGAAATGCATCTGTCGCAATGTTCGATATCTCCCGAACTACACTGACAAAGCGACCGTACAGGCTGCAGAATCACTCAGCATGAATGGACGCGCATTGAACGATCGCGCCATCGAAGTAGCGCCCTCTTCCAGCAGGGTGTTGGACCGCGCTGCACACTCGCAGCCACCAGGTGGACCACCTCTTCTCACTCCTTTCCCTCCATCAAAAAATCGCCCGCGACCTGGAGATTGGACCTGCCCAAGCTGCGGATTCTCGAATTTTCAACGACGTACAGCATGTTTCCGTTGTTCGTACCCTGCGATGGGCGCATCCCAGCCGGATCCGTACAGCCAACCCTATGGAATGCAGCCAGGACCGTACGGCGCCGGAGGCTTCGGCGGACATCCAGGAATGATGGGTGGTCACATGCACGGTGGAGGCTTTGGCGGCGGTATGGGTGGATCTAGTGGAGGCCGTGGTGGAATCGTACCATTCCGTGCTGGAGACTGGAAGTGCGGCAACGAAGGCTGCGGCTACCACAACTTCGCCAAGAACGTATCGTGCTTGCGATGCGGCGCTTCACGTAACAACGCCGCAGTTGTCGCTGAGAGCGGCATGACCAGCTTCCCTGGCGGCGCGTCTTATGGAGGTCCGCCTCCCAATATGCCTCCTATGCAATCGATGGGCTCTGGCGCGTATGGCGGTATGCAACCACCGACTGCAGGATATGGCGACAGCGGCATGGCAGGTCCACCTGGCGGCTTCAGCGGACAATCATTCGGTCCTCCTTCATCTTATGCGCTACCATCTGGAATTGCTGCGCCAAGCCCGTACATGTCAGGCGGCTACTCACAAATGGCCAGCAATGGAGGCGTACAATCTCAGGGCGGCTTTGACAGCAGAGCCGAGCAAGCATTCAACCATGGCAACACTTCTGGACAGACTGGACCAGGAGCTTATGCTAACGGAGCGTATGGCAACACGGGCGCTTACGGCAACGACGGATCGGCGGATCCTTTCTCGTTCCTCTCTTCAGGAATGGGCCAGCTTGGAATCAATGATGGTGACAATCGCCGCAACGGTCAAGGCGGCGCCAAGTCACCGCAATAATCTTTCTTCAGGTAAGACATGGTAACAGCACATGAGGCGAGGCGAGGGGAAAGGTGGCGACAGTGGGGCGGTTGGAGAAAGCAGATTGTATCAAAGACACTCGGACAACATATGGGAATCGAATTCGGCTGCAAAGGGCTCAAACGTTAGCGTCGGCGTCGGAGAGGTGGGTGATGGTATTAGCGAGGGCGCTGGACATCGGCACAGGATCATCCTCATCACACACACAACACATCAAGCAAAGTATGGCTGCATGGGAGCGAGAAGTACGCACAAACACAACACACTTTTTAAACAAGCATACGGGATGGATGGTCGATGGGTTCCTACGGCGGTAGTGGGAACGGGGTGGAGTTTCTTGCTTCATTCTCTGCTGGACAGACAGATTTGCTTGTGGCTTTCGAGTGTGCTGTTTCTTTTTTAGTCGATTCAACTTTCTTTTCTGCTGAAGACGGATTTTCAGGGGATGTGATAACTACGAAGACGGCTTTTTTGGGTGGATAGGTGTGTGTGCAGAAGTACAGACAGAATGAGGAAGGCAAAGGCAAAAATGGTTCTATAGGTTGGGCAATGAGGGTGATCGAGCAGAGAAAGTGGTGATTTGTGTCGTGATCATGATTCTTCTCTTTTTCATCTACATTACCTACTGTTAAGCCTACGAAATGGAAACGTGAAAACAAATGATGAGATCTGTGAAAGTGAACTGTTGCTCCTGCCTTGCTTTGTCTTGTGCTCGGCCGGCAGCCTAAAGTCAATTCTGCGATCCCGAGCTGTCGCGCGTGTTTCGCGGCAGACTTCGCGTCATCCTCCACCTCCACCACTTAAACTTAGACTCAACTCGCGAATGTGAGCTGTCACATTGCTGCGCTGCACCACCGCAACCATGGCGTCGGAGTCGATAGCGGCGTCGACGTTGGACTCGGTAGAGCTGGAAGCGCTGCAGAAAGGACAGCAGATTCTACAAAAGGTGAGTTCAGACACAATGCGAGGCGAGGCGAGCGGCTGTTGACGCAAGAATCCTTGCATATTGTAGTTTGCCCAGCCTCAGGAAGAACTTAAACACGACACGAATACAGACGCGAATGTGATTAGAGAGTCGCAACAGGAAGATTCGACGACAAAGGACAGTGGCGAGAATGAGAACAGCCATGAGAGAGGATCGACGGTGCAGGAATCTGTGCAGCAATTGACGCCTAAGTCGAGTCCGTCGCAGCAGAAGAAGGCGCTTTTCTCAAAGCCGTCGTTGCCTACGAGCAAGAGTATGCCGAATGCAGAGACAGAGACCATGTGGAATGGTATTGGGACCGGAGATTTCGCGAAATCGTTCGCTGGTATCGAGCATGGCGACACGCAAGAAATGCGTTCGCAAGAAGTCAGAAATGCTAGCCTGCTTGCAGAGATGGCGACGCCTCAGAGACCTGATACGGGCGGTGAGACGCAGCTCACGAATCGGACACCGTATACACTCCAATCTGGAGATGCGGGCCATATCAACTTTCACGACTTCAAAGGCAGTTCGCCAAGCAATGATGCAGTGTTTCTTCAGGAGGAGACGCAAGGACCATCGCAGGTTCAGAGAACACCTGCGCCTTTGACACGACAGCTGAGCGACTTGCTTACATCAGGCGCTACTGCGAAGACTCCCGGTTTCACGCAAGCATTTGGATTCGAGAAAGACACGACAAAGGTGATGACGGGCACGCAGATGTTCGCCCAGACACAGCAACCTTCCTCGGATCTACCATTGCCACACGACTCCGACCCAATCGACGATCGACCGGACTTCGAGCAGCCTCCTTCATCGCCGCCGCCGATGTTGTCCTCCACACCTGCAACGCTTAGGAGACCTGCTTCTGCTGGAGGCGAGCCGCGAAGTGAGGTTTTGACTAGAGAGGCGGAGAGAAGAATCAAGGCTGAGGCCAAGGCACAAGAGCTTGCGAGGTTGCAACAACTAGGCGACAACTTTGACGATGATGAGCTATCGGAAGACACTCAAGATCGAATTTGGTGGGCGCGAAGAAAGAGAGAAGCACAATGGAGCGACAACGACGCCATTGACAAGCTCAGAGCACCGTCTCGCTCGGGTTCTCGACCTAGCTCTGCACGCAAAGCACGACACAATGAGCCTATTGACCTGAGAACGCCCGCTACAGTTCGCAAGAATTACGACCGCCTCATTGAAGCTCCGATGCAAGATGAAGAAACTGATGATGAGGAAGACTGTCCCGAGCAGCCAGTAGAGAATATCCAGCATAGCGAGCACGATGAAGTGGACGCCGACATGGGTGAAGATGAACAGCTTCCTGACGAAAACGATAATAATGAGCAAGACAATGGCAGCGTCAACGATGAATACGACGAACTTTCCGGCGTGATCCGCGCAAGCCAGGCCAATTTGGACGATGATATGGAGTTTGGCTCGGTCAATGGTAGTGTTGGTCATGAGGACGACGTGGAGATGCAAGAGAACGAGCAGGAGCCAGGTGAACAAGGCAGCATGAAAGCCAGACAGGATGGCGTTCCTCATCAGCATGTGCCCGAGAGTACCAATCGTTCGACTGTGGCAGACTCGCAGCCGATGCCAGATCAGCCCGCACCCGTACAACATGCTGTGCCATCATCCAATGTGTCTCGCATCCCTGGCTCACAATACAAAGCGCAGGAAGGACAAGGTATGGCGGTACCGACAAACAACAATGGAGGCCAAGCCGGAACCTCGCACCACAATGTAAGCATCGGTGACGAGAAGATCCCGAGCAGTCCGCCTCTCCAGACTGCAGACAGCACGATCCCAGACAACTCAGCCGAAGCGTCGTTGCTTAGGCAGAAATTGCTGGATCAGTTCCAGGCGCGCACAGAATCGACTGAAGATGGCTCGACTGCTCAGCCTGAGATACCCGAAAGCGATCTGCCAGAGACAGTGCGATCGAGACCGCACACTGCTGAAGCTGCCGAGCAGAATGAGAGTCTGCAAGCGCCATTCTCGACGGCACGCACACACGTCTCAGGATCAGCTCAATCGCCTAATAAGGCATCTGCGGCGCCGTCACCAATCAAGCCCGTTCAGAGTCAACAGAGCAGAAGCACCGACGAGACTCCTCGCAAGCGTGCTGGCGTCCTGCATTTCTCGGAAATGGCCAAGGGCAAATTGAAGACTAACCCTAGCTTCGAGTCGCAGAACCCCATCGACGATATAGACGACGTTATGAACGGCGTTTATACCGAAGGTGACAAGTCCTTTCAGCAGCACATGTCATCGCCTGAACGACCCAGGACGAAGCGTCCAAAGTTGACACATACGTCTTCGTCACTCAGCTCCTCATCGTTGGCTCGACCTCCTTCACTCAGACAGGAGCAGTCTTTGACGGATTCCAAGAACCAGCAGCCTGCTGATCATGCAGAGGAAGAGGGTGTGCAAGACGAAGGAGCCAGTTTCGCTCAACCGCCGAAGCCGGAGCCTGTGTCTGATGAGCAGGAGCACGACGGCATGGATGTAGATGTCGCACAGCCCGACGAAGCATCTGCAGAGATTGCTGAATCAGAGACGGCGGCTCCTTCGCCACCGGTTGCTCTTAGGGAGAGCCCGAGCAAGGCGAATAAGCTTCCAACTCCAACGATCAACTCAAGTCCGAAAGACAAGAATCGCCAAGATACTTCCGATAGCGTGCGTGAGAGGGAGGAAGCTGGGCGAGCTGCTGTCTCCCAACTCGTGTCTGCTAGGTCTACGGCATCCGCTAAGCGCGCAAAGCCGACCACCTACGGACGAACGAGCAGACGAAAGTCATCTACAGCCACATCTAAGGCTAGAGCGAGGGCTCGCAGCACGAGACAAGCTACACCGGAAGAGAGCGAGCATGAAGATGAAGCCGAGACAAATCCGCAGGCTGCGGAAGCGGCAGTCGATGAGACATCTGCGGACATCTTGCCTCAAGCCGAGGACGATGAGGCAGATGACCTCGCTGGTGGTGAAGTCAGTGAGGTTGTGGCACCTGAACGAGTCTTTGCTCTGTTCAAGGGCACTCCACAGAACTTCTACCCAGCTAAATATCTTAGCGGATCTGCGGATGGTATGACTTACAAGATCAAATTTGATGACGGCACAAGCACGAACATCAACACACAACATGTGCGTAGTCTGGAGCTGCGTGTTGGTGATGTTGTCAAGGTCGACGATCCCGAAATGCGCAGGAAGAACTGGCGTATCACTGGTTTCGGAGGCGTAGCGACATCACAAGATGACACAGAGCTTGGCACCGATGTCTATGGCCATACACGTCTCAAAGTTCAGGTGTCGCATAATCGCACTAGCATGGCAGGTCCGTCATCAACTCCTGCAGATGACGGCGAGGTCAAAGAAGTGCTGGTCAATACTGTTTACATCACTCCGACAATGTGGCCGCAGTACAAGGACCGGGCCTTCTCGCCATTCCCAACAGGTAAAAGCGTCGGAAAGAGGGCTGAGACTCCATCCACTCGTTCAAACACTCCTGCTGTCGAGACTCCAGCTTCACGCTCTCGACGTGCACCTGCTCCAGGCGGTAAAGCTAAGGTATCTGGGAGCAGATCTTCACATCTGCGAGAGACGTCAGTGGCGCCTTCATCGTCCGTTGACAACTCTTCTGGGATATTCAGCAACATGGCCTTTGCTATCTCATTCGTGCAGGACAGTCCAGAGAAGGCTGAAGTCACGCAAGCGATTAGAGGCCATGGTGGTACCGTGCTAGAAGTTGGCTTCGAAGAACTCTTCGAGCTGCCAAGTCTCGATGGCTCCGCAACAACATCGCCATCCGAGAAGTCACCGCGAAAGCAGGTCGCCGAGATGACTGGACTCCAGCTAAAGGAGAGATACAAAAACATTCGTTTCGCAGCATGCATTTCCGACAAGCACAGCAGAAGAGCTAAATACATTCAAGCCCTCGCTCTCGGTCTGCCTACCGTCTCCGGACGCTGGATCATTCACTGCTTAGACGAAACCAAAAAACCCAGTCTGAGCAGCGGCGAAGTGACTCCAATACCCTGGGACAAATACCTCCTTCCCGCAGGCGAAAGCATCTTCCTCGGCGGCTCAACTCGCTCACGAACTCTCAATCCATACTCCGCCTCAACTTCCGACCTCGCAACCACAATCTCCTCCCGCGCGAACCTCCTCAACGGCGAAGGTCTCCTCATCATCGCCCCTCGCAAAGGCGGCAGCAAGGAAGAAGAAAAACGCAAAACTTTTGCTTTCCTCACACTCGCGCTAGGTGCAGGACAAGTCAAACGCGTGGCGGATTTTGGTGCTGCGAAGAAACTTGTCAATGAGACCGACGGAGGTGTTTGGAAATGGATTTATGCTGATGGGAGTATTTTTGAAGATGCCAAAGCTGAGATCTTTGGTGGTGGTAATGGCAAGACTGGTGCGGGTAAGAAGAGGAAGAGAGCTGATGATGAAGGTGGCAGTAAGATGTTTGCTACTGATGGGAAAGTCAAGCTTGTCAATGATGAGTTTGTGATTCAGAGTTTGATTTTGGGGGCTTTGGCGGAGGAGTGAGGAAGGAGACAAAAAGCATGAGAAGAGTGGGCTGGCGCTTGAGATGGCTTCTTTTATGATGATACATGATTTCGAAGATACCCGGATCGATGGCTGGCTGGCGCTCTGAATCGGCTGGCGTGGCCGTATTTGCTGTACAAATATGTATGAATTACATGGACTTGCTCATATGATGCTGAGCAACTTCTGCCCTCTCTCCACATCCTGTCTTCCTCTGCCCCAATCTCACTCATTCTTCTCTCAGACCGAAATGGAGCATAGCGTCGCCCAACAGTAGCGACAAGCTCACTCTTTCTCTTATGCTCAACTGTCCAGCTTCCCCAATCTATGACTTCACGGACAGTCTGATGCAAAGCTGAGTCTCCCATACCTTACGTCTTCTCATCTCAACCCCAACGGCTGCAAAACCCTCTCCCTCGCCGCTCTCGCCGCAACCTCACCCCCCTGCTGCATAGCCAGCGCCCCCACAATCGAATAAACCGTATGCGCAAGCACACTATCCTGTCCACTCGCCCTCAAATCATCCGATCTCTTAGGCTTCCATCTTATCACCTTGTCCAAACCATATTGTATCGCAAGCGTAGAAAGTCTTCGAGGATTCAAAATTTGGAGTTTTGTGTATTGGGATATGTTTTCTAGGTTGTGGAGGGCGGGGTGGGTGAATACTTCTGACTGAGGAAGGGGGGTTTGGGTGGATGGGGAGGGGGAACTGAGGAGGGCGAGAGAGGTTTGTAAGTCGAGGATACGTTTTCCCAAGTAGGCCAGACGGTCGTTGAAACCTTGGGTGCCGTGGGAGTGGGATTTGTGGGTTATTGCTGTCCACTATTATCAAGGACGTAAGAATATTAGCGATTGAAGAGAGCACCTTCCAGGATATATGGGATAGATAATACCTTCACTTCTTCAGTTAATAAGTCCCTCCCTCTTTTATTTCCTCCTACGCGTCCGCAGAAACTATCGTAGGCTTGGTTTAGTTTCTCGTCGTCGGTGTTTACGCTCCAGACTGGTTGTTTCGGTTGAGGTCGTAGACGGATTGGCATTTTAAGGGCGGGTGGTGTTTGCTTCCATCGCGGGAGTTGGGATTGTGGGTCGGAGGAGGAGGAAGTGCCATTGGGTTTTCTTGGTGCTATCGTTGAGGATGCGCGGGTGGATTCTGGTTTTGTCGAGGCATTTCGTAGAGCGCGTGCGCAACTGGCGCAGACGAATGATGGTCGTGTTGGATTCATTTTGTGAGGATATAGTGAGGTGTGGTTGATGCGACTGCGACTATGAGAGGTTGATCGAGGTTGACTTTGCGGCGAGCACGGGCATGATGAAATGGTTATGGCCTAAACGTAGTCTATGACCATCCTAGGGTTCGAACGCGCCTTGCTCCTTCCACACGCGACCTCCTTTCTGTATCCGGGGTTTCGTTAGACACTTCACGCCCGCTATCGCGGGGATTTAGTCTATACGCAAAATCGTATTTTCCTAGTAATCTATACGTAAATCTCGATATTATTATACTTTCTAGTCCTATATAGATATCTAGATATATAAAGCTATAAACCGCGAGTCTAAATATTAGATTTACGAGGTTATCTAAGTATATAGTAACTATAGACCTTACTACTACTATATTCTTATATAATCTCTTAGTAGGCGCGTCTACCTTA
>KZ106920.1:0-60687 GCA_000504365.2 Pseudocercospora pini-densiflorae CBS 125139
ATAGAAAGATAAAGAAGAATAATATAATATAACTGCTATACTTTCTAAAACTTTCTAAAACTTACGATATAAGAATCTTAAATCTCGAAAATTTCGAAAGACGAGATTCTTAGAATCTAAGATTCTTATCTTAAAGGTATATTTAATATATTTACCTTACTATCGTATTATATATAGCTACCCTATACCTAAGGTAAGAACTTTATTACTAATAGGTTACTAATAGTTACTAATATACCAACGTCGGTATTAGCTAAGAATTGTTACTAACGATACCCCTAGAAACATGCCTCCTAGTAGTAGTAGGTCGACGTTGTGCGATCGAAACCATGGTCAGTAGTGGCCGTTCTAGGCCCAGGCTTGCATAGCTTTCAAGGATGATACCTGCCAGGTCTGTCTTAAAAGTTTTATCATCAAGCATTGCCACGGGCGACTTCTCATGCGAAGGTTCTCTAGAGGATTTGAGACCGAGAAATGGAGCTGATCTTGAAGGTTTCCAGCAAGTGAATAGCCAAGGTTTCAAGAAGTTCGCAAGATGCGGTCGATGAAAAGCATGAGTTTATGATGCGTATATCACACGTTCGGCATCTCCACGGAGCCTCATCCTCGGTGGTCGTAGGTGCTGCTGAAAATCTTGGATACAGAACCAGATTTGTTGGTCGGCACCAAGAGTCTTTCCCAAATCCCGGTATGGACTGCAGCTACGCTTGAAATGGGGATCGATGGCAACACTGCTCGAGACTTGTTAATATACAGAACGGTCATTAGATCGTGAGAGACTCGGAGAGGTATCAAGCGCATTGACGTCCGTTGGCACGCCTGATATTGTCTCATGCTTCTGCACGCTTGCCGCTCTTTCTCAAGCTGTAGGGACAATCATTACGCCACGGCAGACCGAAGCCAACGTGATACTTTCGCGATTTCTTCCAAATTGGTTATTCGATCAGACTTGCTGGAAGTAGAGAGTCTGCTCCATCGTATCAACAAATGCCACAGATAAGACCGGAATAATGGGAGTTGCCTCGAACACCACTCTGTTGAGCTGTTGGCTGAAATTTGCAGGTAAAGGATACTTCTGCATCGGCGTGCTGAGCTGCACTGAATTTGTGAGAGGGTTCAGGTATAGAGCTTTGAATTTTCGGCTGGCAGAAGCCACCACATTGTCGTCACTGTCGAAACCGGTGACGCTCAGATCGCATGAGATGGAAGGTACAATGAGTGGCGAGATCGTTGCGGCCAGGATACAGGCAAAGTACTGCTCTCGTCAGCATTAACTCGGCAACAAATGAATCTCAGCCACCTACGAAGGATTCCATGCTGAACGCGACCGCGTTTGGAGGCCCAGGTGCTCGGATCATTGTCTTTCCTTCTCTGATGCTCGACAGGACATCAAAGACCAAGACATTCGGGAGAGAGTTGGCGTGAGTACCGATGATGAGGTCCTGAGGGCTAGCTACTGTGAAGGCATCGTAGCTGAGACCACTGCGTGTGCCATACGGTGGATGGGTGATGATATTGACAATGTTGTCCAGCAAATTGAGGTTGTCCTCGTCGAAGGTAGCATTGAGTGGTACTGCCACCAGATCTGTTGCTTGTCGTTCAAAGATTGGAGACCCAACGGCATGACGGTGTAGGATACTGAGTGTTGCAAGCCAGAAGCAAGAAGTGACCTGCATATTGGACGACTGCTTCGAGGTGATCAAAGACCTTGCGAGTACAGACCATGCAGTCGGTGCATATGCGAGTCTCGATCGACATATATAAAGACCTGTCTTCTTACGCGAACGGGGTGTACTTCTCGCGGGTTGCAGCTCAGCATAGCAGAGCTATTCCTCTTAGGAGAGAGGAATTGTATCGAAGCGACGTGTTGCATAAGAGCTCGTTGCGCCACGCGTTGATTCGGGATTAAGGACATCCAAAGATTAAATGACTCTTCTGATCGTATAGGAGAGTGGGTGAAGTAGACCCTCTGGTAAGCCAAACAAATTTCGAGGAAGCCTGGCACCTTCGAGAGCTTTCAGCCAAACCCGACTTCATTGTGCCACGAATCAATGCGCAACTCCGGTAAGCGAAGACAAGCGTTCCGAGGTTTCCAAAGGAGTCGACTTATCAACTCTCGCCAGCGTCGATGACCATCCAGAGCCCTGTTGTGTAGCACCATCCTCGCGAACAGCTCAGTGGGCGACGCCCAGCAGAATCGTGCTGTGAGCTCTATCTTCTGCCGCAGCTGCGACCACGATGCTACAATCAGCGCGACCGCCAGAGGGCCATGCCGATGTGTTCATTTTCTCATCAGTGATACCTTGGCCCGCTTTGCTCAATCATGAAAAAGTCGATGTTGGTGTTTTGTTGAAGAGCAGTGGTGACGAGAGGTTTCTCGGTGATCTCGGAAGCAGAGAAACCGAAAGCAAGAGCCCTCTCTGAGTCTCGATTCCGCGACTTTCGACGCGTCTCGCCTCCCTGTTCTGTATCAATCTTGCGACAGAAGACCTCTGCTGGCATGGCCGTTCAACAGCATTTTCAATACGAGTCCTCAAGGAAGTGAATTACTCGGAGACAATCACAAGATGTTCTACTGTCTTCCGAGTCTCGCCCACTGCAGCACGGGGTTGTTCCTGGCATGGTACTTCATTCACTGGCCACAGAACCTACCAAGATTGCTTCGCATTGCCACTGTCGAACGAATATTGCGCCGAGCTCACGAATTCCCAGATTTGATGTACGGAAGTCTTTGCTCCATGCTTGTCCTCACTATCAAGGTCGATTCTCGCTGCACTATTGGTTCGCAGGAGATGACGCCGCCAAGAATTGTTCCTCGGCACGTGTATTGATCCTGTGGCCAATAACCTCCTCTCTTCTAACGACCTTCCAATGTGAGCACTACTATGAAGAGAAGTATATCCTAACCTCCATGTCTTTCATTATTCTATAGCCTGTAGCTTCACATTCTCTTTCAAGAAATCACCACACAACAATTTTCATCATGCGTCCCACCAGCCTCCTGCTTTCCCTCCTCTCCACAGCTACCGCAATCAACATCCTCCAATCCAACGACGACGGCTGGGCCGAAATCAACATTCGAGAACTCTACTCCCAACTCACAAATGCTGGCTTCTCCTCAATAATCTCAGCACCAGCAGAAAATGAATCCGGAACAGGTTCTGCAGATACGCCACCTAAACAAGTAGGAAAAGATGGTTGTGAATTTATGTCTTGTCCTCCAAACTCGCCACCTACTGGCAAGAATGAAAGTATGCCAAGATGCAATGTAAGACAAGAGAAATCCTGTAACATCAAGAAACGAGTGAGTATGCTAACGAGTTTTGTAGTACGTAAACTCCTACCCTGTAACCTCAATCCGCTACGGACTCGAAACTCTTTCACCCACATTCTTCGGTGGACCTCCGGATATCGCAGTGACGGGATTCAATGTCGGAACGAATTTAGGAATCGTGACACAGTTTTCAGGAACTGTGGGTGCAGCAGTCGAAGCAGCGAAATCAGGGATCCCAGCCATAGCGTTCTCGGGTTCGACGGGGTCGCAGACTGCTTGGAATGCTCCGATTGAGGAGTATGTGAAGATTTACGCTGAGTTGAGTACGAATGTTACGAAGACGTTGACCGAGACGAGCAAGCCTTGGTTGCCGAAGGATGTTTGGTGAGTTCTAGAAGAGTAAACCGAATAGGTGGTTGGAGTGCTGATGATGAATCCTAGGTTGAATGTGAATTTCCCTGCTGTTAGTGAGACTTGTAAATCTGCTTCGGATTTCAAGTTTGTGCTTAGCAGAATCTACCCCAAAGTTCCAATTGTGGGAGCACCTGATGTGGAGACCTGTGGCAGTGATGATCTGCCTACGGAGAGGACGGTCGTGGGGACAAAGGGTTGTTATGCGAGTATAAGTGTGGGAGAGCTGAACAAGACTGATGCTGGAGAAAAAGAGCAAGCCATTGTGCTAGAGAAGCTGAAGAGCATTCTGTCTTGTCTGCCCAAAAGCAACTAGAAGTGAGTACTGGACGATCCAGAAGCCGACCAAATGCAGTATTGCAAAGCTGGTTTGAACGCCACTACTGTATTCTAAGCGTTCGTGTGCCGGGTCTCTTGATGAGAGACCTGACCGATATTCCCCGCCGTCTTGCTGCGAGAGCAGACTTCCACCTTAATCCTCGATCGGCCCCCATAAGCTCACCAGACTATGTGGCTGAGCCCCTATCGAGGTAAAGTTCTGCGCAAACTCTCCATCATACACGACGTGCTCCTCTGGAGTCGGCTCGCCATACAAATAAGGTGGAAAGTAGTTTGTCCTATCCTCCGAAAGCACACGCAGCTTGATGCCAACCTTACCGGTGGCCTTGGCAGCAGTTTCGATAAACTTTCGTGTCGATGGGGTCAGAGCTTGTGGCGATAGTGGCGGATTGTGGTATACAACATCAAGGCTTGCCAGAGTCGACGGTACCGAGCTAGATGGTGCTCGTAGGAATGGTATCATGCTGAATGTACTTTCTGCCTCGCCGTAAGAGCCTGGCCTGAAGACGTTCTCAGACTTGAAGGTAAGACTTTTTAGTATCGGCGGAGATCGACTTGACATGATCGCACGTTCGAAGTTGGGACAGTGGCCAATGAGTGTGACAACTTCCAGGTATTGAAAGTCAGCAAATCCAGCATCCGTGGGTCCTTTGTTCGGATTGGTCAGCCGACGTTGTCGGTGCTGGTAGTAGATATCGGTTGTCGCATAGGTAAGATGTTTTAGCGAGTGGCTTTGCTGCTTGAGTGCCTCCAGAGATGCAGCAGAGTCGGACGTGAAAAGGTGATTTGAAGTAGGGTCAACTTCGTCGCCAAAGTGGCGTACGTTGTGACAGTTTTCGCCAAGGTACAGTGTTTCAAGAGCTCGGGGCAGACCCAGGATGTAGCGAAGTCCTGCATGTGTGATGTTTGTCTCTTCCAGTTCCAAGTGTCTGAGTGAAGATATCTTCTTACTGCTAGGACCACCTGGTATCTCGTGCAGGAGATTGACGCAAGAGACCTTGAGATACACGAGTGAAGGCAGCAGGAACATACACAGGCTTCTGCTGTCAAGTGTCCAGTATGGAGAATCGCTACCATTGATGTGCAGAGTGAACTTCTGCAGCTTCTGCAGCGGTAGACGACCTGACACCCCAGAGACCGCCTGTTGGAAAGGCCGAAAAAGGTAGCCAACCATCTGCTGCCATTCTGCTTCGCTTTCGAAGTCGCTTGTATTGCATTCCGGACTTTCGATCATGAGTTCCTTCAAGTTAGATACCGCTGCAAGTAAACGAGCCACTTCCTGGAAGTTCTGGTGAAACCGTGGATGGCACGGTATGTCGATCTTCTGCAAAGAGGCCGCTCGATCCTTTCCTCGTGCACTGTGGGTGAGCGCAGATCGGATGAACTCCGTCTCCACGCCAGTTCGTATGAGAGCATATCTGTAGAGAACAGGCTCCGTCAAGTGTTGCAGTCTTCGGCATGTACGGCATAATGTCTTCAGGATAGCGACCGACTCAACATGCTCAATTATTATCGAGACCAGCTCATTAGGAAGATCGAGCAGGCGAAACTCGAAAGGCGTATTCATTGCTTTGACTTTGTTTAAGCTGTGAAGTAAGGTGAATTTCAATCGCACCATGTTGATGATGGCGATGATGATAATGGTTGACCTTTGCGAGATTCTTGGTTGGCGCCTGTGTGAGACTTTCAGGGTCCAAATTAGCGTAAACCTTAGCGCACGAGGAGATGCGAGCACGGTCGTGAACGACGTGAAGGGCAATTGCAAGGAGGCATGTCATCTTCGGTCCGTCAAGGAGATAGCAGACTATGCTCACTAGAGGTTGGGATGGCATGTTTACGTCACAACGGGAAGTTGCTGAGCGGGCAGAATGAATGCTACCGATGGCTCAAACTTGTGGTCAGAAGAAGACTCTGGGTGCAAAGCTGTGTGAATACTGATCTGTCGCTTTTGATATGCTACGCCTTCCAACCAGGCCACAAGTCCTGAGCCAACTCACGTAACAGCTTCAGCTTCTCCCACATAATCGTCTGGGTCACGCCTTCTCCACCTCCACTGTGATCACTGCTGAAGCCGCATTGAGGCGAGATTGCGAGATGTTCTTGGAGAGCTTCGTCTCTGGAGATACCTCTTGCATCCGCAATTACCTCAGCCGCTGCCAAGATCCTCTCCTTCGTCTCAGCAAGATCTTCAAGTTTGGCCTCCTTTGTGCTCACGACTCCGAGCACAACAGCTTTGCCAGCTGGAATATGCTTTAGTGGGCCGAAATCTCCAGCACGTGGTGAGTCAAACTCAAGGTAGAAGATCTTGTACGCTGTCTCTCGAAACAGCTTTGCTGCAATCTTCTCATATCCCCCAGAAACAATGTACACGCCTTTGGGATAATTGCCCCGGCAAATATGGAGGCCAATGTTGAGGTCCGCTGGCAGATCTCGAAGGAGAGTGTTATGGGCATGAACAGTCAACTCAAGCCACTTTTCGATGTCGACTCCATGCTCCCGCAAGCTATTCGTCCAAGATTCATCGCAGAAGCTTGACCAGTTCGGATCGTCAATCTGAATGTTCCGAAGGCCGTTGTCGTACAGTTCCAGGATCTCCTCTCTCATGGCACTGGCCACGTCAGAGAGATACTCTTCGTCCGAGTTATAGCCAGAATCATCTGTGTAAGCTTTACTGAGCTGTGCAAACTCCCATGTCGGCGGAGGCATTGTCATTTTTGCATCCTTCCATCGTTCTTCCGGAAGACACGAGCGAAGGAAGAGCCAGTCATCGACATACGCAGGCTTCTCACGCTTTACACGGCCAGTTGCGACGAATGAATCCCTGCCTGTCATGCCCCATTTCTTCAAAGGTCGATTCGTGGGCAGATCTGGGTGATAGGCATCCCAGGAGAAACGACGTTGCTCGACGCCCGATAAAGCTTCGAACATGCCATCAAAGAATGTCGTTCGTTCATATTCGCCGCTGCTGATTGTTGTGACGCCTTCTTCGATCTGCTTCTTGACGACTGCTCGTATGGAGTCCGCTGTAATCTTCGGTAGTTTGGCAAGCTCTTCATCAGTGGGTGGCTCACCCCAGCCACGTTGTGCTCGTGTCAATGGCGCTCGTGCTTCAATCAGCTCAAGAGGGCGCAGTAAAGAGCCGACATGGTCGACTCGATATGGTGGAGTCATCTTGCAGAAATGTCCTGTCTAACGCGGTCCAAGAAAGCTTACCTGCGACGTTTTATAGCGTCCTCTGCGCAACACTTACCTGTGACTCGTACGAAGGACGAGTAGCCTCGCACCGCCTCGGTTCCTCCCTTCCAGTCTACTGGTATGCATAATTCGTTCACATGCAGCGATGTCCCTTCACGAATGAGACCAAGCGAGTTTCTCACCAATGCCAACTCTCACTACAACCAACGGCGTGTTCGCGATCGTCTACAAGGTGGGGTCGGTCGCGAGAAACGGGGATTCTGAAAGCCCGATGAGAAGTGCGCGTATGTTTCTGCGAGAAGCTGGTCGTAGACGGTGGCTGCGACATAGTCGTGGCTCTTGTGTCGGTGGAGATGTGCATGCTGGCGATGAAGCATAGTCGCGTCCAGAATCAGAGTTCAAAACAGTGCAAGGAGTGAAAAGCATGGAGCACGTGAAATTAAGCTTCGCAACGTTCTTGCGTCATTTTCGGCTCTGGAGCCGAGGCCTTCCTTCACCAAAATTCGCTACCTGTACTAAGACAAAATCACATGCGAACCTCTTCCACACAGGAAAAAGCACAGGGCACGTAGCCGGACTTCATCACCAATATTATCATCAACACAACCTGGCGGAATCCTGAAACCGATAATTCGCACTGGCAACAGTTCCACTACAGCTTTCTGTCTTTATCTGGCAGCACAACTTTATCTGTGGCAAACAAGTGCTCCCGTTACACTCAATTTCAGGCTACCAGATTCAGAGTCTTTCATCAGAATCTCCAGGCATCGACTCTACACTACCAATCTGAATTTTCTTCGCTCCATCGTCGCCGCCATAGGGAGGAAACACAAGGCCCATCGAGGGCAACCGCAAAGCGGCAAACCTAAGCGCAAAAAGGGCCAAGGCCTGATCAGCCTGAGCCAAAGATTTTCAGCTGGAGATTCAGACTTCTTTCTCGACAGAATGGGCAACGAAGAAAGTAGTCCGATCGCGGACTCGATTCCATCCATCACTCTAGCTGGCCGAAGTTTGGAAGCGATAGCAGAGTACATCAAATCTGGACAATGTAAAGATATCGTGGTCATGACCGGAGCAGGAATCAGCACGAGCGCTGGCATCCCAGATTTTCGATCACCCGAGACTGGACTTTATGCCAACCTCGCACGCCTGAATTTACCATATGCAGAAGCTGTATTCGATATCAGCTACTTCCGTCAGAACCCTGAACCCTTTTACACTTTAGCTCACGAATTATATCCTGGCAAGTATCGTCCGACAATTACACATTCATTCATCAGTCTTCTCAATCAAAAAGGTCTGCTGTCGAAATGCTTCACGCAGAACATCGACTGTTTGGAACGAGAAGCTGGAGTTCCTGACGACAAAATGATCGAAGCTCATGGTTCCTTCGCGAGACAAAGCTGCATCGAATGCAAACAATCTTACCCCGACCATGAGATCAAGGAGCATATCGACAAGAAATCGATCCCCAGGTGTCATTCTTGTCAAGGCCTGGTCAAGCCGGAGATCGTCTTCTTCGGAGAAGCTTTACCTCCAGCATTCTTCGAAGCAAGGATGTTACCAGCTCAAGCAGATCTCGCGATCGTGATGGGGACGAGCTTGACTGTACAGCCTTTTGCCAGTCTTCCAGGTTTAACGAGAGAAGAGACTCCGCGCGTGCTCATCAACAAGGAGCGAGTCGGCGGCATTGGGTCTCGAGCAGATGATGTTGTTGTTCTTGATGATTGTGACACAGGCGTCAGAGAACTCGCCAAAGCATGCGGCTGGCTTGAGGAATTGGAAGCAATGTGGGCTAAGACCGCACCCAAGAAGGGTAGCGATATTGGACGGAAACAGCCCGAGAAGCAGGTTGAGAGAACGAAAGACGAGAAACTCGAAGACGAGATCACCAAGCTCACGAAAGAGGTCGACGAGACTTTGAATTTGTCGAAATGGCTGCAGGAGAAAGGTGCTTCACATCCGAAGTATACGCAGAAAGAGGGAAATCTTGGACATGTGTTCGTTGGAAACGCGGGCGGACCAGTGGCACCGAAAGTAGATGTCGTCGAAGAGAAAGAGACATCAAAAGATGGCGGCGATAATTCGAAGCTGTGATGGAACGAATGATACCCAGAAATGTGAACCGCGAGTATGACATGCCTCCATTAATGTGTCCATTACGGTCAACTTTTCTTCCGCCTTACGAACTCATCACAAAGCAAACACAGCAGCCACAAGCACCACACCTCCCGTCACCAACATTCCATTCCAAGGTCTCGCAGCTTCACCAGTATATGGCGTCGGAGTGGTCGTACCCGTAGTAGCATTCCCTCCACCACCTGTTGTAGCATCCGGCGAAGCAGAAACAAAGGGCGCCTCACTAGCAGGCGTAGCACCCTCATACGCCACAACAGCCGGACCGGTAGGATTGAGCCCTTCTTCATCGACATCATCAGTAGCAGGATTCAATACCCTATCACAAAAAGTCAGCTTCACCCACCCACTCTCTATTTGGTCTCGCACTTACGAATCAATAACATGAGCAACCCCATTACTCAAAATCACATTCGGAATCACAACTTTCGCCTCATCAACAAAGACCGTCCCATCACTTCCAACTGTAATCTCAACTTCTTCTCCCTCAAGCGTGGTGACACTCGTGTTACTCAACTCGCTCGAAAACACAACATTTCCGACAATGGCATGATACCTCAAAACACTCTGCAGCGTCTCAACACTCGCCCCCGCTAAGACGGATCCAATAGCTTGGAACGCAGCATTGGTCGGAACGAAAATCGTCAAATCCGCAACGGAATCAATCGTATCCGCCAGTCCCGTAGTCGTGAGAGCTCCGACGGCGGATGTGAGGTTTGCTGCAGTACCGGTTGAAGAGACATTAAGCGGTAATGTTAGGACTTGATCGATCTTATGGATGACAAGTCCTCCGGCCTCGATATCAGCTTCAACTACTCGAGAACTCGCAAGCGCTCCGGATAAAATTGTAGCATCGGTTCCATTGAGCACGAGACCGACATTTTGACCTCCTGTTACATTCGTTCGGGCTTCTCCGGCGATTGTGAAAGAAGAGTTGAATACTGTAGGTACGAAGAGGGGTGTGGTGCTGAAGTCTGTGGAGCGGTAGGTCCCTTGGAGGACATGGTAGGAGAGTATTGCTGCTAGGCCATCTGGGGAGGAGGAGGAGATGAGCTGGCCTTCTTCGCTGTCTGCCGGGACTGCGGCGAAGGCGTCGTTTGTTGGGAGGAGGAGGGTTAGATTTGAGGCGGTGGCGAGGAAGGAGGTGATTTGAGGGAGTTGTTGGATTGCTGAGGCGAGGGTGGTGAGGTCCTCTTGGGATGACAGGAGGGTTAGGAGGTCTTGGGCGGTGGTCAGGGTGAGGATTGGGAGAAGATTGATGAAGCGCATCTTGACTTTTGAGATGTTCAATGTAATTGAGCATGTTTGATGTGGTTGGAATCAGGAACTTCGAAAGGTACCTACCTCTCTCTTCAATATATCTGCTCCCTTGATCTTACGATGATGGCAGCAAAGCACCATCTCACGCCTTTCTGGCCAAGCGCTCAGCTTCGGTAAGCGAGTCTGTGATCAAGAAATCTAAGCACAACAGTATACCTGATGTGTAAAGTCAATGACGATTTTGACATGGTGTTCCTGCATTGATCCATGTTCTCTATGTGACACGCCGCACGTGTTGTAAGATCTTGGCGGATTTACTAACCGTACGGCTAACAATCACCGGTCCCAAGTGTAGCCAAGAAGAGGACTTCCTCCGAGAACAGGGTTGCACAGCCATAATGAGACTCGGCACAATAGTGCACTTTTCATGGGGATCGAGAAGTTTACCCCAGACTTTGTGAAGGTGCGGATGGTGCCATGGTTGCCGAAGAGGACCTTGCTGGTTTTACGATTTCTTTTAGAATCTCGTCGAAGTAAGCCGTATCGCCTGAGAAGAACGAAGGCATTCTGATGTCTCAGATGGTACAATGAAGTTCTCAGGTCCAGGATATTTCTGCATCTGCAGACCATCTCGTCCAAAGTTTGTCTAGCTTCTCCTTGGAGTACAAGTCGACCTTCAGAAGTGATCAGTATGAATCCATCGCACTAGTGGAACATTAACGACATACATAATGCATTCGAACTTTCATGCGATCAAAATATCGCCCTTTGTTGTGCACCACCTCATCACGAGAGCTCGTCGCCAGATGTACGCCTGTGACGGCGCCTTGACTGATATCGAGACCAAAATAGGGAATCGTCTTGGCAATGATCCAGCTGTGAGGGTCTTGAAGGAATGTCTTGGAGAAACCAGAAGCGATATTGGTTTTGACCAGTCCAGGCTCAAAGGAGAAAGCAAGTCGCTTATTCTCTGGATCTAGGTCGAAATGCTCTTGCAGTGCTCGAGCGAACGCGGCCTGCATGAGTTTGCTGTTCGAATATTTTGCGGCACCATTGTGAGACTTGTCGCGCGCATGGAAGTATGTCTCGGTGATGTTCTGTGTCTTTGAGAGCGCGAAAGTGTCGCGAATGACTCCTGGATAGCTTGCCGCACTGGAAGTGAAGACAACACGAGCGTCTGGACTCAGCTGCGATTCCAAGAGATGAGTAAGCAGGAATGAGGCCAGGAAGTTGGACTGATACACATATTCGAAGCCATCCTCGGTGAAATCTTGTCCATCAGCGGTCTGGCCAATGCCAGCGTTGTGAAAGAAGAGGTCGATTGGTCCATAATTCCAGTGCTTCGCAAAGGCTTTCACCGAGACGAGCGAAGCATTATCAAGGACCAGAACGTGGACTTTGGCATTGGGGTACGTTTCGAGAATCGACTCCCGTGCGTTCTTCGCCTTATCTTCATTGCGGCAAGCCAGATATACAGTCGCGCCCATGTCTGCTATGCGTAGAGCGATTGCATATCCAATACCAGCATTTGCACCTGTGACAATCGCTGTCTTGTCATTCAGGAGTTTGCGATCCGGTACCATTTCCGGGAGCCAGCCGCCGATATAAGCGAGTAGAATGCCCATCGCCGCATCTTTGGCGACAGCGAGCTGCTGCAAAGGCCTGTGAATCATGATGTGCAGACTCTGTCGTTGCGTCGCGCGGACTCAGCTTTGGTAGTTTGACGTTGAGCTCTTTCGCCCCATAAGGAGACAGAAATGAGATTATAAATGGCGTTAGGCCCATGTCCTTGAGACTTCGGAACGCAAAGCCTATATACAACCATGATGCTCGCTAATGGGTTGCGGGAGGCAACTGCTTGCCCGCAAGCACAATGGAGGGATTGAGTACGTCTCCTATGAGCGACCAGGCTTGCCAAAGGAGATTCGCTGAAGCTATAGCTTGCTTGAAGTCAAGGTACGAAAAGTGGTGAGCGTGGATGTCAGCGGGAGCGGTCTCCTTGGCTTACCGAGGCGACCTGAATATCCCAGCAGAACCTTGATGCAGTGAACCCAGGCTTTCTCGTGCACGACAGGCGCTAGCGCCATAGCCGTTCACGACAATATTGAGCTTCGAAGCCTAGGCCAACTCATGACATTGATTCGACTCTGCGCATTCGCTCTGGCAAGGGCTCCGGCGGCTGTCACTGCGTTACAGTTAGTCAAAAAAAAAACTTGCAGTGTCTGCACAGTATGCCTGATTGCGTCCGACACAATGTTTCTAGATCAACGCCAGTCACCAGTCCTCTCACGAATCTGCTTAGGTCGCTCGCTCAAGTCTCCATCGAGCGCTCTGATTCGATAATTGCGATTGCTTTGGTCTCCAGTCGGACCTCGATGTACGAGTGTGCTCCGCATCGAGAATGTCTGCGGCATCTGCGATCTTCCGAAGTCGAGAACTTCATGAGCCTCTGAATTATGGCCGATTCTGTTGAGCTCCTGCGCAAGCTGTATTAAGAACCTTGCGGCCATCTCGGTCGCTGCTGGGCTGTGGGTTTCTTTGAACAACGATACTGCAAAAGGCGAATTCAGCTCTGATCTCATGATGCCTCTGAACAGGCGATATGCTGGTTTAATGTTGGGACTGGTTGGATGTATCAACGCCATTCGAGCTTGTTCGTAAAGGAGCTCAGTCTTGTCGACAGATAGCCAAACTGGCAGCGCAGCACAGAAAGCATCAAAATGGGCTGCATCGGCCAAAGTTGGATTTGCTAGAAGCTGTTTGTTGATCCATACCCCAGCGATCCCTTTGGCTGTGTACAATTCCTCTGTGCTCCCATCGTTCGTACTGAGGCGAAGTACATCGGTGTCTTCGTTGATCGCGCGAAGTAAAGCCTCGATACTTCCATTTAGACTAGCGGCATGGTTCGTCCAGATCGCTGTTGCCTCTACCAAGGCTCGTAGTACTTGACCTCTCCAATGCCTGCGATCGTGTCCAGAAAGTGCGGGATTGGCTGCCACGGGATCTCGAACGATTCTCCACTTCCAGACATCGCTCTCGCTACTGCCACCAACTAATAAGTGGACAGTGGTTCTGATGAGCCTGGGGTGCAGGGCTAGATCGAGGGACTCATTGTGCGTCAGATAGAACATCAAAGCCTTGCGCCCCGCCTGCGTTGCTTCAAAAGTACGAGCAAGATCTGACTTCGAAAGCTCACTGGAATTTTGCTGTGCTAGAAAGGCATCAAGGCAATTTTCGACCAAGGCAGCGTCTGAAGTAGGGGAATTGAACACTTGCAAAGGGTCCTCGCGCAAGTGTGGCGGCAACGAGCGCTTGAGCTCGCTGAGGTTGAGCGATTGGAGCCAGGAGCCGGGAGGATAATGTTTTCTTGAAGACGGACCAGTCCTCACCTTGGTCAGATAGAACTCATGAAATCTGGATTTATCTTGTCCGTCTGATGCCTTGGAACTAATATGGCGTCGCGATGGCGGTTGGAGCAATTTGTTTGGATGCGTACCTCTGCTTGCGGAAGATGGTCGAACGCGTGAGACCTGGCGTGCACTGTTCGAGTCAGTTTTCGCATGAACTCGTGCGAGCGAGCGTTGTAGAGCCACGCTTCTGATGAGCATACTGGCGCTATCGCAGCAGCATTGTAAGATATTGTTTGAGCTTGGGACGAGAGAGAGACAGAGCAGACAGGGAGGGAGACGAGAAGTGGATTGTCTTGGGCGTGAAGTGCCCCTCGATCGCCGACTGCCTCCCTACCTCAACCTCCCAGCGAGCTCCAGGCACTCATCTTGAACTCTTTCGCATATCAACAGCGAGGTCTGACAAGCAAGATGGCACCCGCTTCGACGCTGGTCAACAAGATCAAGGTGCAGCTCAAGCTGAGCATATCGCGTCTGCGCATGGTGCAGCAGAAGGATACTGCTCTGGCAAAGCAGCAGCGACGGGAAATGGCCCAGCTGTTGGAAGTGGGCAAGATGGAGAGCGCGCGGATACGAGTAGAGAACATCATCCGTTCCGATCTGCACACAGAATTGCTTGAGATCATAGAGCTCTACTGTGAGCTGCTGACCGCCCGTGCCGGTCTGCTGGAAGCCAAAGAAGTTGATCCGGGTCTGGAAGAGGCCGTCCAGAGCATCATATATTCCGCTCCCAAGATCGATGGCGTGAAAGAGCTGAGCACGGTCCGGCAACTCCTAGCAGAGAAATTTGGCAAAGAGTTCACTCTGGAAGCTGTGGAGAATAAAGGTGGGAAAGTGCCGGAGCGCATGCTCAAGAAGCTTGAGGTGAAGCCTCCAGCGAAGGAACTGGTTGAGGCATATCTGGAGACTATCGCGGAAGCATATGGCGTGGACTATCCACCTGGCTCGAGAGCGAAACGCGAGGCTGAGCTTACGGCAGCGGACGAAGACGATGAGGATGAAGATGAGGACAATCCTTCAGGTGGACAGAAAGTGAAAGCTCTAGAAGCACCTTTGTCGACGGACGAGCTGAGCAAAGCTACACCACCCCGAAACATGGGTCCAAAGAGTCCCGTATCCGTCATGCCTCCCTCGCCGAGCACCGACAATGTACGACCGAAGGTTACCGGGGCGGCCGATCTTAAACCTCCGAAAAAGATGACGGACGCTGCAAAGGCGAATGGCGCTAAGAAGGCAGAAAATGGCCCAGGAGGCAAGATACCAGATATCGACGAGCTGCAGAAACGGTTTGCTTCGTTGAAGCGAGGATGAATACAAACAATGTCTCGTGCTCTATGGCAGTGAAGGGCTTCCAAGTTAAAGAAGTCTCACTTCGCTGTGCATGACCTCGTTTGCTATAATCTTTGTCGTTGCCTGATAGCGTCCAGCAGCATATCGAAGAACTTGATCAGCATCAGATCTGATCACAACTCACAAGCACCACTTGCAGGCCTCAGATGTGCCTTTCCGGCTGCCATGCATTCTAGCGACGACGAGACCGATAGACCTGGCTCATCCGAATCAAGCAGCTCGCCTGTCCGCGTCGACACTCCGATGTCTGCAGCACATCTGCTCTGGCACATCTACCACTTCTGTAACATGCTTACAATGAGCATCACTGCCTACCTATCTCTTGAAGCCATTACCAACGACACATACTCCTTCAATAAGACCATGGGCGAAGACTGTCTGCAGCAGTTGAACAAGCAAGTCGAACTCATTACCTTCCATTCGTATGCTCTTTCGGACGCCAAACAGGCACTCTTGAACAAGGATGGGAACAAGAATTTCTGTGCATCAAGATCGGACTTTGAAGCACTTCTGCAAGCTGCAGACCTGCTATCAGATATTGCCGACACAATCCAAAGGCCTTCGAGCCCACTGTGTGTGGTGGAAATCCAAAGCATCAAGAACGGGATGAAGCAAGCCTACGACTTGATGACAAGATGGGAGCACTGCTGGAAAGCAATACCATATGGTGAAAGGCTCACAGAGAGGCACGTTTCGGCTCAGGAGGAGAGGTGGCTTGTCGAGACTGAGGATGCCTTGGAGTGGCAGGACAATAGGGCTGTTAGTAGTTCTCAACAGAAGTAAATCACAAGTCAGCTCAAGCTGTCAATGTTTGTGGAGAACAACTTAAATAGTCCTGAAAGTAAGATCAGTCCTGAGGTCACAAGCTCGTCTTGCAACCAGGCTACGGAGCAGCGTAGAAGAATCTGCTCATCTGTGATTGGCTGCGGCACGTCGGGAGCTAATGAATGCCTTTACCCATTCACTTGTTCGTCCAGATTTGGCAACGACGATGACTTTAATCAAAACATCAAACTTCGAGATTTTGCATCTTTTCCATCTCGACAGATCGAGGAAAGTACCAATGGAGTCCAGACGTTTGAGGCTTCTTCATGTCAGGCGAGGCCGGCGCGCGATGATGAAGAGGTTGCTGGCGGCGTAGCTCAAGCCTCATGCACGTTCTGAGCAGCTCCGCCACCTTGCTCTGCCGCATCGACAATCAACATGAAGGAGCGGTATTTCAGCCTCCGTCACCATGCTCCCCCATATCAGCATTGGACAAGAAAGAACCATCTTTGAATGATAAGTCCTTGGATACAACGTCAACGATTAGTCCTTGGATATATTGTAATAAGCAAGTGTTACAATCCTCACCAGAATGCTGCATCGCTCTGTCCGTGTTCCTAGACAGCACACAACTTCGTCCAATGGAAGAGTCGATCTCTTGTCCGGCTTCGAGCATTTCTCACGAGGATACCTTCCAACACACGCGATTGCTCGACAATGATAAGCAGATCAGACTCCTGCGAACTCAACCAGGGCTGGACTTCGACGAGCCGAGATGCAGCCTAGAGTCATTCTACACAGATGCCCTGCCGGAGTACGTCGCATTATCGTACCGCTGGGGCAATGTCGAAGACAAGATTCCCATCTGCATTGGAGGCAAAATTCTGGAAGCACCTTCCAACGCCTGGTTGGCTTTGCAGTATATCGATCTGCCTGCGGGAATCTACATCTGGATAGACGCAATATGCATCGATTAGACTAATGTCCAAGAGCGCAATGCTCAAGTGACGATCATGGGTACCATATATTCTCAGGCCAGTGAAGTCTTGATATGGCTTGGCGTAGCCGATGGACTACGCTCGGCGGCATGCGACATTATGACCGGTCCAGTCTTCGAGGGGTCCGCAGCCAAAGAGATGCAGACAGTGACGGAAGTGCTCAATGATGAATATTGGAGTCGGACATGGATCATACAGGAGGTTCTTCTTGCAAAGAAGTTGACTTTGACCTGCGGTGAGCATCGGATTACATGGACACAGTTCAAAACTTTCATAACGGAGACTGTACCCTGGCGTTGGCTCAAAATAGGTCCCGAATCGAACCCTGGGTTTCCGAATGACGTTAAGAAGTCAATGGCGTCGGAGTTGGTAAGAGCACGCGAGAAATATTCCCTGGACATGCGCTTTGACAAAACATACGAGAATCGGGAGCTGTTAGAGTTTCTATATCCACACCGCGAGTCGAGATGCTTTGATTCCAGGGACAAAATATTCGGGCTTCTAGGCGTCTTCAATGCAAGGGCTCGAGAACCTTTCAGGATTGACTATGCTATGGGCAGATATGAGCTCCTGCTGACCACTCTAGCGTACGTTGGCCAAGGCTTAGACCACGCTCTTGACAAGTTGTTGGATTCCAATTTTCTTGGAGGGCTGCTTCAAGTTGATGTCGCGTGTTTTCGCTATTTTGACGGCGATCGCATCTACCAATCGCGTCCTCGACGTTTGACAGGTTTTTCGAGAGATTTCGATGAACCATATAAGCCCAAGGGATATTTGAGATATTTATTGGATCGGCTCAGACATTACGACGAATCTTCTATGCGTAAGAGCATTGCCACTGCTTCCGAAGTCTGGAGGATACAGAGAAACAGAATTTTTTTCGATACGGTGGAGAAGCTTCACGAATGGATCAAGCTTATAACCCACGGTATCTTTCCTGCGTGGGTTGATATCCCACACACTAATTACAATGATGCCAAAGGATTAGAGACGGCCATGACATTGAGATGGATTGTAAGATGTGGTGCGGGTGAGTTTTGGTATGTTTGTGCTGGAGCATTTCGTGCACATCGCGAGACGTTCTTCTGGAATGTCATAGCCAGGCAGATAACATTGGAATCTCCCAGGAAGTCATACGGAAAAGCTTCCAGAGTTGAAGACAATGCTCTGGTAGATGTCGGTACCATCGATCGCGCCCTCATGGCTCCGATCGTCGCACCCTTCGTGCGGACCAGTTAGGTGATACTGCCAACATTGAAGTACTTAAGACCTCTCTTACATGATAGTACAGGTAGCTGCTTCTTTAGCTAGTACTTGACCTTAGTTCTACAAGTCTACAGGCAGTCTATCAATGTCTTGTTCTCCGCCCAAAGTACATTTATTCTGGCAAACTGGAAACCGCAATTGAGTATCAAATTTCCCAACGCAGTCTTTCATCACCCGAGACTCAGACCCGTAATCTCCGGCAAGGTGGTCTTTGTCTTGGAGCTTTTGACTCATTGCAAGCGATATGCACAGTGCCTGGCTGAGAGGCGCTGAAAGAGAAGTCGGAGTGTGCGCTCACATCCATGTACTCTCAAGCATCGTTCATCGCCGTTTATCTCCACACCAAGACCCATCAACGACGAGATTGCCACAGCTGAACAACACCAGCAGAGCTCAACAGTCTTGCTTCGTGTTCTTTGACCATTCTCACCTAGACGTCTCCGTGTAGGAAGACGTCTCAATCAACCCTTAAGCCTTTCCTGTACTGCTTCGATACCCGCCTTGAGATGAAAGGAAATTGTGACTGTGAACCTGTCCATGAGTTCTTTGCATCTTCACTACATTGCTCACAGTGATGTGAGCATGCTATTCATCTCTTCGCAAAACGCTTCCCAAACGACGCCAATGTAAACGTTTCATGCATTGAACCCATCAGGGTCCGCCATTCATCCCAGCAGCGAAGCACCTATGTCTTCGCAGCATCGTGGTGAGCCAGTTCATGCCAATTCCGCCTTCAATTCTCCTCTCATCAAGGCGCATCCAAATCACAAACTCAAACGCCAGGCTCAGAGCCATCCTTAACACCCTGCAAATACCGCTCCGCCGGCATGCCAAACTCTTTCTGCCAGCCCTTTCCCGTAGGCCAATAATCCTCTTCCTCATCCGACTCAATGTCCTCGAAATGCTCGCATTCCGGGATGGAATCGTGAGGATTGACAGCCATGGAATGACAGATATGGCGATTGCGGTCGTGTCCGTATCCAATTTCACAGACCATGAGACCTTGCGGACACTTCTCGAAAGGCCGACAAGCGCACCAGATATGGCCAGGTTCCTTCAATGGCTGGACTGAGGCAGCTTTGCCGCGTTCGCTACGCCACTCGTATCGAGAAAGGCGGACGCACCGCATCTGCCACTCGGAGTAGAGCTTGTTGATCGTGTTGGCGGTGTTTGCATCGAAGGGTGGATCGCTGCCGCGGTTGGCATTCCATAGCTGCAGATCGTGGAGGGGATACATGCCCTTGCCTGGAGGACACTCGAAGATGATCTCGTAAGGTACGTCCACTGCGCCGAGGAAGCGGTTGAGGCTGGCGACGTCGACTGTGGACATGTGATCTGTGCAGACGATTGAGACCTGGAACTTCATCTTACGCTTACGAATAGCGGATTTCTCGCTTGGGCTGAAGCCGTCGAGTGCATTTGCTGCTGGGTTGAAGTTTCCGTTGACGACCTGAGCGATGATTGAAAATCGCGGAGATGTCTCCTTGACGTCGTGGAGGGTCGCCTTGAGGGCCAGTAGATTAGAGATGCGCTCGTGTGACGAGCTATCGACTCGCTCGAACGGCATGCCAAGTGTGAAGCGGCGGTCCTTGTAGTAATGACCTTCTTCAACATGCTTCATGTAGACTCTGGTAGATGCCTCTTTGACGCCTTCTTTCTCGCCAGGAGTGGCATTCGGGTCCTTGGATGGCTCGAGGGTGAAGATTTTGGTTTCGATGCAGTCATTGATGCAATGTTCGAAGACGTGATCTTGCAGCTCCGGCGGGAGACACTGGAATCGAAATGGCTGAGTTTGAAATGTCAGTCGAAGAAACACTGATCCAAGTCGCAAGGGTACTTACTGCAAGGCATCTATCGCACAGTGCCTTCCCATCTTTGCCGACCTCGATTAGTTGCTGTTGATCCTGGCAGTGCTCACAGGGAACCTTGCTTCCGACTTCATACTTGACTCGAGGCGGCGGCGACTGCTTTGATACGTCTTGAGTCGCGGCCTTCGCGGCCATCTTGGCCAATCTGGACTGCTCATGCTGCACTTCACGATTGTTGTAATTGATGTCGCTGCACGGTCTGCAGATGGTGCCTTGCGGACTTCGTTGCTTGACTAGATTTGTGGTGCACTGTGGGCAGACGCGCGCCGGTGGTCGCTGTGGCGGCGGCTGAGCTGCATTGCTAACTGCAGCTTTCGCGTGTTTGTTCTTCTTTCTCGACATTGCGCTGGACGATGAGCTAGTTCTGGGATCTGCGCGTGGTGTTCTTGTCGATGTCGAGGTTGAAATAGAAGCGGGTTGAAGGTCAGAGGCGCAGCGACCCACAGCAGGCGGGCGCCGGCGGGATAAATAATTATCCTAGCGCGTTTGGTTTTATTCACTTGCACGAGATTCGTGAGACGAATCGCTGCGAGCAAGCGTCTTGCGTAGCGAGCTCTATTCTTGGGATGGAGTCCGATTGCAAAAGTTGTTGCCATGTTCGTCGCATCATCAACCCAGTGGGGCAGTTATTAGTCTGCTGTTGTTTAAGCAATGATCTACGCTGTGTGATTTGCAACAGGCCTGAAGAGATTGATGGGCAACATGCGTCTGCGGTATGTTGAAGCTCGACTGAAGTGGGCGAGCTGAAAGCTTCTGAAATTAGGATCAAATCTGGATGCTGGCGCAGTGGCCGGAGGCAAGGCCCAAGCTGGCACAGTACCTGCAGCGGGTCGAGGTCCTGGAAGGCGCATGAACACCAGACCTTCGCAAGCAAGGCATATAAAGACCTCCGCCTTCTTCATGGTATCGACTTCTGCGCCCTAAGTCTGCGGGTCAGCAATCATGCTGGAAGAGCCGACCGGCTTTACTCACACATCGGCAGGCTCTGTATGTCGATTCCTTTCGCGAAACCCTGCTTCTGAGCCGTCTGCCGCTGGCTCTGCAGGTCGTGCCATTCGAATCCAGTGCGATTCCTCGGAGCCAGGCGTCCGCCGCCTTACGGCGCCCAATCAGCATATACACTCTCAGACGATGATCACGACGACAGTTTCGCGGCTGGTGCAAGCCATTACCAACCCAAGCACCTCCCGTGCCCGCAAATGGACCTTGTCTGCCATTTATCGTCTCAGCACATGTGCAGCTATTCCTTGGCCAGCCTAGCTGTTGCAGGTAGCCAGGAGGACCAGCCGGCTGCTGGCCGGTGACACCCTGCGTAGCCCAACCAACGATACGCTCGTGATAGTTTCTCTGCTCTTGATGCTCACAATTCGAGCATAGACGCGTGAGGAATCCAGTCCAATTCGCAGGTGCGTCTGGACCAGTGGTCGGCCAGGCCGGTGGCTGGCGCGCAGGCGTGACGCCAGTAACTGGATCAATGGCCCTCAAAGTCTCCTGCACAAGGCCCGAGGCTTGAGTGTCATTGTCACATTGGCCACAGACCCAATGCACAGGTCCGTGAAAGAGAGACGGTACTGTTGCACAAGTCTGCCGAAGCCAGTGCTGATGTGGAGGATGTGACGCAGGTCCTGAGCAGTTTGGCCCAACGTGGGGAGGCTGCCTATTCAAACGCTGGCCATGGAATTGTCTGTCGTCGCAAGGAATCGCGGCTGCGTGTGTTGCCGTAGTGAACAACGTGCTCCGGCTAGGTCTCTCGCGGCCGTTCTCCGAGTCGCTCTCGCTGCTACTGCTTCTGTCTCTACCATCGCTCTCGCTGCTGCTGCTACTGCTATCAGTCGCATCTTGGCTGTCACCACTGCGATCATCGTCGCTCTCGCCGCTGTAGCTCCCTTCACTGTCACTCATGTTGACACAGTGAGTATTTTATCATGAGTCGTATTGTTAATCCCAAACCTCCGAGTGCTGCCACGAAGTTCCGTGCAAGAACAAAGAGGCATTACGGACGCCGGATAGAACCAAATCGATCAAATGCGCCAAATGGCCACAAAGGAAGTCCTTTGTTTTGCAAGCACACAGGAATTCATTGTCATTGTGCCAAGCTGCGTGTCCATCCGCGCTCTTACTCCATGCCTTTCAAATGTTCGCCAGGGCGGGTACATCAAGTCTTCCACTGATGACGGTGATCGCTTACTGAGTGCAAGTGCCGTTCAGTCCTCGTCCCATCTCTCCGTGCCAGCTTCAGGCTTATTGGCGTTGCCCAGATATCCTTCTGCCCAAGGCGGTCTGCCATCCTCATCAAATTCCGCCCAGACGAAGTATGAGCAGCCTTTCTTGCCAGGCGTATAGTTCGCATAGCACATCCACATGTACCTGCCTCGTGTGACCTGTCTCTTTTGTACGCACCGCAGCACGCAAGCTACTCCGCACCTGCATCTTGGTGTGAACTTCGGGTTGAGGTATGGCTGATAGCATCGATACGTGACATTTAATCGCTTGTTCATGGCGAGAGGATGTGGTTCGATGGTCTGTGCTGCAGCAATAGAATGTTTCCATTCTTCTTGCATCTCTGCATGCATTACAAGCAGCGAGTTGTGAGGGAGATGTATCGCAATCTGGCCTTGTTCGTCTGCCGAGGCAGCTTCGACTTGTGGGACGATACGACGGACTCTGAATTCCCTTGCAACGCCGAGCGAGAGGCTGCCGATGATGGCGCGTGGTCCTAGGTATGTAAGGTGATCTGCGTGCCATCCGACGTTCTCCTTGGCGCCATCATAGCAATTCACGAATGATGCATTCGGCTCCCAGGCTGTAGGAGACTGGAACTTCAGCTTCTTGCCTTCAGGCTGGAAGTCACGCATACGACGTTCGACTTCCTTGTTAACTGTCTCCTTCACAATGTTCGAGACTTTGAGCATCTCTGTTGTGGTCTGCGAGACATCTGCTTCGTATATGCCATCATACACATATTCCGTCTTCTGTACCTTGACATCTTCCAACGTATCAACGTAGAACTTCCATGTATGCGGACTCTGCACTGTCCTTTCAAACAGCTGGAAGGTGCCACGCTTCATGCTTGGAGCCTCTTCAAGTAGCTCTCTCAGCAATGCATCGGCTTGTGCTGTTGGCAAGAAGTTGTGAATGATCGAACATGGAGTATTCTCCTCGATTTCTCGGGGCGTATACAGATGCAACGTCTTGCCCTTCTTCGTGAGCAGCTTGCCACTGCCAGAAGCGTGTCCATTGGCAGAAGCCTTCCTTGAGGCAAACGAGTCAAGCGAAGACTGATATCCGGTCGTCGAAGGTCGCTTCCGCTTGACCACTTCGTCGACTTTGCCGCTGAGTGCCTGACTAGCCTTGTACGCACTTCCTTCATACGCCAGTAGATAGTCTAGATGTACTTCCGGACTCTTGTCTGGATGCAGAGAGGCCAACACTGCAAGCTTGAACTCGGTGCTTTCCTGGTTGTCGTCCGTGTCTGCGGTCCTGGCTACCTCTTTGGCCTCTCCTGACGCCCTCAGCCGTTTGGTTTTATGCTGTTTGATCTCGTAGTGCTCGTCCATCTCGCCGTGAGATCCATAGGCTCAGAGTATGAGCAATGCATCTTGTTGCTGACTCCACGCGAACGCGACGTGAACTTAGCTTCCGAAGGTGCAGGTCGGAGACTTTCAAGTCGCCCTCAGGCACGAACCAAAGAAAGTCTTGGCACGGTCGTGGCGCGGTTGCCGAACACAACATCAACACATCCACCTCTGAAAGAAACACAGATTTGGCAGTCCGTCACAGCGACTACTAATCATCGCCACCTTCGACTTTCGAAGTTCGCTGTCGTGAGATTGTGTTCCGCATATTCAGCTTCTTCAAGATCGCCGGCCAGATACGTTCGGTATCGCTATCGCCACTGCATCCCGACCACGAGTCCGACCAGCAAAACAATTCGGCGCGTGGCAGGCAGCGAGATGCCGAGACTCAATCACAAGAAAGCTAGAACTGGCTGCCAGCGCTGCAAAGCGCGTAAAGTGAAGGTAAGCGAAAGCAACACTTGAGGAAGTGGTATCGTGTACTAATTGCTGTGAACAGTGCGATGAAGGTAGACCGAAGTGCGCCGCCTGTACGAGACACAACGTCGTCTGCGAGTATGTCGAGCCGGCGCCACGGAGGACGGATCAGCAGACGTTCCCGCAAGCTCAGGCTCAGCAAGATGCCTATCAGATCGGAATCGCACCAAACGAAGACCTGGATCCTAGGCTAGAGATCAAACTCATGCATCAGTGGACTGCATACACTTGCCAGGTACTGTTTGTTTCTAGTGTAGTCGACGAAATAGGCCTGTCTACATTTTTGGCTGACATGTATGCAGACCTTCTCCACGGCGTTCGAGTTCTGGAGATGCCAAGCGCCACTCTTCGCGATGGAGCACAGAATGGTTCTAGACGCCATGTTCGGTCTGGCTGCGCTTCACGCATCGAGACAGTCTCCCGCTCAATGGATACCAATGGACGGCCGTATGATACCGATCAGAGACCCAATCTACAATCCAGAACACGTCACCCGAGACCTCTCAAACCACTGGAAGGAGCACGAAGATGGCGTGGAAATTGCCAATGCAGTCCGCAACGCCAACCATCCAGACTATGTCGGAGCAAAGCGCAGTCGTGAGCTGCTTCTGAATGCCCGCAAGTATTTTGATCGTGCTATTGATGGCCACCGAAGTGGTATTGGAGCCCTGACAAGAGAGAATGTGGAAGCGACCTACATCACCTCAATTCTGATCTCATTTCAAGCACTTTTTACCCTGAGTGAGACAGATGAGGACAGCACTCTTCCCGTGGTGGATGCAGTCGTCTGGCTGCGCTTGGCAGATGGTACCCGCTATCTTTGCGACATCTGGCGAGGCATGGCTGGCGACGAATGGCTTGACGATGCAGGTGTCTACTTTGGCAGAGCAAAGCTGCAAGGTGCCGAAGAGCTATATCAGCGAGAAGAAGGCAAGCCATTTCAATCACTCTTGACATTTGCTCAAGAGTATGAGACGACTACTGTCGAAGACAAGACAGTGTTTCAGCAAGCTGTGGCTGCTCTGGCCCTAATCTACAAAAGCATCACAGAAGAAATCGATGCGCCGTTGGTCAACTGCCGACGACTGGTTGCAATGCCATCTCAACTGGCTAGACGCTTCACTGAATTGGTGGAGATGAGGAATCCTCGGGTAAGCGGATGCTCTCAGCTACGATTTGAACGACAGACCTGGAGCACTTGCTAATTCTTTGGGCCCCATAGGCAATGATGACAATGGTGTACACCTTCGCCACAATGAAGATACTATCCGAAAAAGTGCCGTGGTTCCGCGGCATCGCAGAACAGCAAATACCCAGAATAGCTGCACAGATCCCGCACGCCTGGGGCGAGATGATGAAATGGCCTCTGGATATTGCTCAGAATCGTAGCGAGTCGAGGACCCAGGAAGAGGACATTCGCGAGGTTCTTGCGCTGGACACCTGAACATCCGCTCGTCCTGTTGCACTACCAAATACGATTTGCTATACGGAGTTGGCGCAAAGCATTTCTTAGCAAAAGAATCCTACTACACTTATAGATCTGGCGATGAAATCCAGCCATGATTCTCTAATGCTACACTGCTGCATCTTAGGCGCCAAAGAGGAGGAGTCTCCGCTCGACCGAAGGAGGAGCAGAAAATGGGTCGACTTCACATTCCGGAGCACTTCGACTTTCTAAACATGCCGTTGTCAAATGGCGTTAACGGCGGACGCAATGCTTCAATTCAGAGAATTCTGATCGTTGGTGTGAGTATGCTGCGACTTTTTAGGTCACGTGCATGAGCTCACAACTCATGAATAGGACAATCGCAAAGCCGCCAGCATAAGTAGAAGCCTTTCTGCAGAAGAAAGCATGATCGAAGTTCATAATGTGGTCCATCGACAGTCCATTCTCAAATCGTCAGGGAACATCAGGATTCACCTGACAGACTTCTCGGAAGATTCTTTGCGATCAGTGATCGGCGATGTGAAACCCGACGCCATTCTCAGCACTTCATCTGGAGGCTCCTACGATTTCCAAAAGCAGCTTATAGACCTCGCGATCCAGACCCGCGTCCCCAGATTTGTCGCAGCAGAATACGAACAAGACTCCCTGAATGTAAAGATTCAAGCTCGTCTCCCACCGTATCGAGAGCGTGCTAGAGTCATCGAGTACCTTCGGCACAGGTCGTCCCAAAATGACATCGAATGGGTGGCCGTCGCCACAGGTTGTGCACTTGATCAGGGACTTATCAGCGGCAATTTGGGTTTCGACATCAAATGGCAAAGCGCTACAGTACATGGTACGGGTCAAGAACGCTTCGCAGCCAGCTCTACGGCATGGATGGGACGTGTCGCTGGAGCGATTCTAGAGAATTGGGAGTCCGTGAAGAACCAGTATCTCTATGCCTCTGGGATGATTACTTCGGTCAACGAAGTCTTGGATGCATTGCAACACCACACTGGCCAGAAATGGGAACGAGGCGAAGTAGAAGTCGAAGAAGCTATAAGTGAGGCCGAGAGAAGAATGGATCGTGGCTTTCCTGATGCTGCCATGTTCTTGATGGAAAAGGGTGTGCTTTGCGATGAGTCGTTGGATGCTGTCAAGCCATTCATCGAGCACGATTCGAAGCACAAACTGGGTCTTGAACCCGAGAAACCGGAAGAACTAGTCAAGAACGCTCTTCACGAATTTGAGCATTATGGCAAAGGCGGATGTGGTTGTGACTGAAAGCCTGCTAAACGAAGCTTCCTGGCTCAAGTTGCCATTCGTCGTGGCATGGCCTAGTGTTGTCCAAAAGGAGAATCTCGATATCGACAGTATACTTTGGGCTCGGATGTCGTTTAAAATGCACCGAGAACGAATCCAAAATGAGCCTCATCAGACCGCTGCTCTATCACACTGCATACACCCTTGATTGTGACGCGCCATCGATCTTGCAACCTTGAGGTAAGCTGCCATACTGACTCGTACCGCAGCAAAAGCTTGCCGAGGCTGCATCTTCATCTCAGCCTCGCGAAAGAGCCTTCCGAGGGCACAACGTGAGATTTTCGTTTCTCCAAAGACCACACTTCGCTATCGTGGTCAATAAGCTCAATGACGAAATTTCCACTTGAGGTCGCAATCACCATCCTGACAAGCTTTTTGAGGCTCGCACAATTCAGCTTCTGGATTGGTCTCGTTCAATACGAAGACCTTGCACCCGGGTATTCCAAGATCCAAGTACAAAAGCATAAAAATTCAAACCTTCGTGGACGGCACGGAATTCCGGGAGTCCGAAGCAGTGCGACGCAGACGAAGTGCAAGAAATACGGGTGAGCTATATAGTGATAACATCGAGTACAAAACCCCAAGGTACGCAGCCCTCCTGTCGATCGCTCGTCTAACTGCAACCATGAAGCTCTCAGTCACGGCCTTACTCTTCGGGGCGTACGTTCATCTCCAGCTCAGTTCATCGACACTTCACTAACGAACAAAGCAGCTCCCTCACTCTCGCCCAAAGCGCACCATACAAGTACCCATATTGCTACTGTCTCCGAGGCAAAGACGGCACAACAGCATGTCCAACAGCAGCAACTCAAGTCGTCTGTGCGATCAATCGCGTCCCATTCGAATTCGAGAGTAATTATTATCCTGCTAGCGCTGTGAGTTGAAGACAAATATGGTGAATCTCTGACGTGGTACTAATTTCTATGTCAAGTGCTACACCATCGGAACTGGACATCTTGATATCATCAACAAAGGCTGCAAGAATCAAACTCCGGATGATGATGGTGGTGCTTGTACTGGAGCCAAATGCTGTGATGCCAAAGGAAATTGTCAGAGTTTGTACGGTTGAATGCGTACAAGATGGAGTGCGTGATAGACAAGTAGGGCTATGCGTATGCTCCACGGACGAAGCAAGATTCGCCGATTCGGGGATACGTACCGCCTTTTTCATCGATGCTTACTTCCTATTTCGGCACCACATAAGGTCCCATGTTCTGCTATGCAGATACGAGCTACCTATTGCAGCTCATCGTATCATCTCTCGCCTGGTTTCTCAAGCATATACCATGTGCATCCGAAACCCTGTCAACTGTACATAAATTCAATTTATCGAATCTAGGGCTCGTCTAAATGCACATATGAACATCACACTTCCGCCGACTGCTTTCCTTTTGAGTACCACTGTGTAGCGATCCAACCATGAAGCTCCTTACCTTCGCCTCAACTTTCCTGTTCACGTAAGCATCAATCCCGGTCCATCAACACAAACATTCGCATCGTACTGACATCTTCTCCCGGTCTAGCACCCTCACCACCGCCCAACGAGACCCATCCTACCCATACTGCACCTGTCAACAACAGAACGAACCAGCAGATACTCGAGTCACGAACTTCGCTTGTAATCAGTTCTATTACAACGTTGGAGCGAGATATCATAATAAGGTTACGAATATTTATCCGGTGGATGGGGTAAGTAGTGAACAAAACAAGAGAGGAAGGGGTGAAATGAGTGTATGCTGATGGAGATAGTGTTATAACATCGGAACCGGATATGTAGATCAATTTGCGGCTCAGTGTAGAAGGTATCCGAATCTTTCGACGGGAGCGATTTGTTGTGCGAATTTGCAGACTTGTGAGACTGGGTAAATATGGACATGTTGGGTGGAATGAGAGATTGAGTTGATGGTATTGAGGTTGCTGAGATGTTGATTCTTCAAGAGTGTAAGCAAATGTGCAGCCCGTGGAGTCAAAATTGATGGAAGCCATCTCCATCTTCCTAGACGCAGTAATACCTGCTAAGGGCAGAGTTTCCGTCGTTGATGGTGTACAGCGTCCTTCCATCGTCCTTGTAACAGTTGTAAGGTCTGTACTTGGTGGTGGCCCTTCCGCAAAGCTGGTTCTTGGGAGTGTTGCCTCCGCATGGTCCGATCTCTGCTGTGAGATACATGTGGTCTTCTGGCCAGACTTCAGCTATGAATATGGATCAGTACAGACATCACACGTATATCCTCCGATCTTGCTTACCCGAGTTTGTGCCATCAGTATCGAAGCTCGACTCCCATGACACAAAAGCGGACGGGTATTGCACGCTCGTATAGTCATCGGGCTGATTGCCTGCCCAGCTTGCAGAGATGTCATTATAGTGGGCAAAACCACTATCCACCTTCGATCCTGAGCTGTCCTCGATGTCGATCAGGTAGTAGATCTCTTTGGCGGGTTCTGGAACGCTGCCAGCGGCATTCGTTGGAATCAGTGCTGAGCCATCACGAGCATAGAAGTCCACATGCTTGCCACCACTTCCACTGCCAACGAAGTTGCCTTCGACACCCCAGTTGATCCAGCCTCCATCGCCATGATTCTCGATCCAGCCGTAGTCGAACATCCAGAGATCAAAGCCGCGAGTGTATCCAGTTGATGTATCGCAGAGTGGCACTTCATAATGCAGATATGAGGCATTAGAGTCTACAACACCATCGTAGTCGAGATCCCAGAATATGACGACTCCGTTCTTGGTTGGGTTGAGAGCGTTCATCAGAGAGACTGCGTATTGCGTGAAGGCGGAACGATCGTGCTTGTCGCATTGTAAGGCTTGAGTGGCCTCCCCAGCGGTGACTCCGAGGCCGTAGATATCCTTTCCTGTGTCACCTTGATTCTGTATCGACTGAACGCCGACGGATGGAGGTGCGTCAGCTCTTCTTGAGATGCGTCGCGTAGTAGACGCGGCTGTTGATGTGCCGAGGGAAATTAGTAAGGCCAGTGTTGTCCACGAGAGCTTCATGATGTCAACGAATAAGGTGCTCTTACTCCAAAGTGCAGTGGTATCCTGAAGAAAGTGATCGATGGAGGCTCAGTATTTGTACTGCCATTTGCAATGCCTTTTCCTCGAAAGCCTGTACCAATGTGCTCGCATACTTAATCGTGGAGGCGAAGCACGGCATCAAGAACGGGCTAAGGTAGAGCAACATCGACTTAGTCCTAGGAAGAGGCCCTCAAGAAAGCCTGAGGCTCAAGATCTGGCAATAGACTTTCGATGCCTGCATGAGCAAACCTCAGAGATGGGCTGTGCTTGAGACGATCGTAAGAACTCCTTCGACATAGATTCTTGAGCGGAAGTGCCTAAGACATCGAGATCAGTATCTGTGTCGACAATTTCGGCCGCACTCAGGAGTCTTTAGTTTCTCATCATGGTCATCACATTGCGACAAGACCATACGTTCGAATGTGTTGTTCTTGAGTTCTGTTGCTTGCAGAGTAGGTTGCTCGGTGGCTTGAAGAAGGTTTGGAGTCTTTAGTTTCTCATCATGGTCATCACATTGCGACAAGACCATACGTTCGAATGTGTTGTTCTTGAGTTCTGTTGCTTGCAGAGTAGGTTGCTCGGTGGCTTGAAGAAGGTTTCGAGCTTGAAGCTCGGTCTATTTATGGAACTTGCTGGACCGAGGAGTAACACCAGGTCTGTTGTAAGGACGTCCGACAGCCTTGTGGATGGGGGCATGATCGAGCATCTCTTTCTCCCAGCAGCAAGGGTGATCAATCAAGATCGAGGCCAATTCGTAGTTCTTTGAGATCAGGCAGGCGTTCTTGGAGACTTTCCTCCTTGGCGCTCGAGCGGGAAGCGTATTACAGTGCCCTGAAGCAAGTGGTGGCCAGCGCACACTCATATATCCAGGCTGGTATCATGAGTTGCTCCTTTTCAACCGCCCCGAAGAAGCCAGAAGGTCGATTTCGGGTCGTGTGCTTGATACGTTCTTTTGACTCCAACACATCCACGGACTGTGCGACACGTAGTCCGGGAATCAGCGTGTCAACTTATGTTTTCGCTCTCCTCACCCGAACATATCTCTGCATCTGACACGTCGTTGCCGCACACAGCGAACCACATCCAGAAACCCGACACGCGGAAAGTGTTGAAGCAGGAACAAAGTCGTCAGCCGAATGTTTGAGATCACCCAAGCTCAAACTTCTCGGCAAGCCACCCGATCACACGCGCCAAGATTGTCCAACGGTGCACTCTAGACTGGAAGCACCATAGACTACTCCAATAGGCTTTGACTCAAAGAAGAATAAGGGAAGGCTTGCTTGGTGTTCCTGTGTGTTGATTCTCACCGCCGCGGAACATGTTGGAGCTCTTCCTCTTTCCCTCCTACCGCATCCACTGCGACGACGATGATGATGGCGATGAGGACATTGGTGTGCCTCTTTGGAGCACTGTTTGTTGGGAATGTTTTGGCTCAGGATACAAGTATTGTGAACCCGACTACTGCGGCCGCGAGCGCGACAGCTATACCGAGTGCGAATGGATATGCTTATGCTGGATGTTGGAATGAGACTGTCTATGTTGCGAATAGTGGTGGAGTACGCGCGTTGAATAATGGTAACTTTGTGAGTATAAACTTCTTGGTCGGAGGAATAGCTGTCTCTCATCTGACTCTGCTTCAGTCAGCGAACAACACGATGACGATCGACTCCTGCTTGAACTATTGCGGTGATGCCTCGATGCAGTATGCTGGATTGGAATATGGGAGAGAATGTTATTGCAGCCCATATCTGTCTGCGCTGTCAGACAAGTTGAATGAGACACGATGCGATTATGCTTGCAACGGCAATGCAAGTCAGCTCTGTGGAGGGAGATTATCTTTGACATTATACAATCGGACAAGTGATTCGAAAGAGGGAATAGCTTGGAGCTTGGGAGGACAAAGCACATTCTATGGTCTAGCGAGTGCGGTGTTCATGGTATTGGCGGCGTTTCTGTAAAGGGCTATGATAATGATGAAGGGATGGAGTCCGGTTCATACTAGGGGACGCGGAGAAGAAATGATACCCCGAATACTGAAACTTGACCATGTTCGCTTCAGATCTCTAGTCAACCGAGGGATCGAGGTATAGTGCAATGCCCGGCCGGTCACGACGCAAGATTGAGTAAGGTGTGGTACCAAGCAGTGTACGAACACCGTCAGGTAGATGAGCAGAGACGTCATCTTGAAGTGTGTACACGATCGGTTGCCGAGAGAGCATCAATGGACGCAGAGGAGGTTCAGGTCGCGGTTCACTCCTTTTACGTCTGCGACGCTTGGCCCCTCCTCCCATGCTGTTGAAGATCGCTGTGAGCATGGCTGTGACTTGTTGTGGTGACTGATGAACGTGGTTATATCACAATGAGAAAGAACAGTGATGACTTGTCAAGTTGTTTGTGTTGCTCTGCTGCGCCGTGCGGCCCCTCGTTCAAGCGCCAAACTCATGGAAATCTGAGGCCACAATTATGTTCAGCTGCCAGCCAGCCTCAAATTATAGACCTCGGGCTTGAACCACTCGGACAACAAGTCTTGGAGCACTTCTTCTGCTTCCGCCTTTGCGGCCTGCGATGAGTCGCTCTTTGCCTCAATGTAAAGCTTGATCTTCGGTTCCGTTCCAGAGCCTCTGACTGTGAAGACAACATTGTCCAGCTCGCAGGTAATCATCTGAGCAGTAGCATCGACAGGCAAGACTGGCTTATGATCTGCAGTCCCACTATCGTAGCCGAGTGTTAGATCTCTCCAACGTGAGATGGTCCGTTCCCCAAGCTTTTCGGGTCGTTCGCCTGCATTGGAACTACGAACATTGTTGAACACCTTATTGGTCGTATCAGAAGAAGGCGAGATCAGATACGTATTGGCATCCTCAAAATAGCCGTAGGCCTCATAAAGCTGCTGGAGCTTCTGATGTGGCGTCAGACCTTGCTTTTTCCACCTCTGCCAGGCGGTCAAGAAAACTGCTGCAGCAGCAATGCCATCTTTATCCCAGACCACGGAAGGAAACATGAAGCCAATGGCCTCTTCAAAAGCAAAGGCTGGCTCGTAGCCGTGCTCTTTCAAATCCTGGGCAACATTTCCAAGCCACTTGAACCCCGTGAGGGTGTCTTGAAAGTGGAAGCCCTCCTTCGCTGCCATGGTCGCCAGCATGCGGGAAGAGACTGTTGAAGCGAGCATCGCTAGCTTGCTTCTATCGCCTGTATATGTCTCATAGACGTGTGATGCAAACAGTATGCCGATCTGATTGCCTGTGAACTGATGATATTGACCTCGACTCAAACGCTGTGCAACTGAGAACCGATCGGCATCCGGATCATTAGCTAGGATGATGTCCGTATGATTCCTGCTCGACTCTTGTATAGCAAGATCCAAAGCTCCTTTCTCCTCTGGGTTGGGAAATGGCACTGTCGGAAAATCTGGGTCGGGCTGCGCTTGAGTAACCACTTCCCGCATCGACGTGGTGAACCAAAGCATGTAAGCTATCTGCTTCATGAACGTCAAACCTACGCCATGCATAGGTGTGTAGGTGAAAGGCATGGCTTGCTCAACCGTCGGGAGAGGCCACACAAGCTCGCGAACATGATCCAAGTACGATTTCGCGGCATCAGAGAATACGTTGCGAACACTCTTGTGGCTGTCGACAAGTGAAGCATCCCAAGTTGCAATCTCTTGAACTTGGTCAATGGCAGCAGCGATACCTATGTCGTGAGGTGGAATGATCTGGCTACCGTTTGACCAGTAGACCTTGTACCCATTGTCATTCTTGGGATTGTGCGAAGCTGTGATCATCACACCTGCCGCTGCCGCGTAATGGGTGACTGCAAAGGGTACCATAGGAGTGTGCACAAGCTGGCCAAACCAGAGAACTGTGAAGCCTTTCTCCAGGAAAACCGCAGCTGCAAGGCGCGCAAATTTCTCAGAATTGTAGCGAGCATCATAGCCAACCACAATGCTTGGTCTTTCATGTGAGCTCGATGCCCTTTGTGCGAGTATGTAGTCTGCCAGTCCCTGAGAGGCTTGCAATACTGTGAGGGAGTTCATGAAAGCGAATCCAGCTTTCATGGATGCACGAAGGCCCGCAGTACCGAATGCGATTCGCTTCCGGAGTCGAAGTTCCAATTCGACATGGTTGCTGTCTCTCAGGAGCTGCTCTATCTCGATTATTGTGTGTTCATCCTTGTCCTGAGAGAGCCACTGGTGGGCTAGACTTTCGATAGATGCCATGATAGCGAGGTCCTTCGATATACACCGGACCTATTCACTTGGTGGAGCCGTAGCTTCCCAAAGAAGAAGGTACCGTACTAATGTATCTTGCTAGATTATTATCTGGGCGATTCTTGCCACAGCCGCTGCGTTGGGATAGCAAACATGACCGTTTGTGTTCGGATGCGTGACCTGGCCTTGTGACTACACACCAGCAGTATGGGAGCTGCTGCGATGTCTGATCGGAATAATAGTCTGCCCTGGTGATGAAGGAGATGAAGTGCTTCGCCCAACAGAGAGCTCAACGATGTTTTCTTGCAAGGGCCAGATGATGAGCATCTGGACCCCACGTATGCCCGCACGGTTACGAACGCCAAGCTTTCGCGCGGGCCCAAACGCGTCTCCGGAAAGCGAAGCAAGCTTTTGTTTCTGTCAACAAACACTTCCTCAACTCATCTTGACGATGTTCTCGCCACAACTCGACAATTCACTTGCAGGCAGCCTACGATGAATACCTTTAGCACTCATAAGCAGCGTTGACAATGTCTATGTATCATCGACTTGGGACTTGAAGTCAGGCATTGGACGTTGTTCACGCGAAGGAGACTGGACATCGCCCGTTCAAGTTCAATGCGGCCGCGCCCATTTAATGATGCAGATTCGGGTGTGCGATACATTCGGACGGAGAACCTGCTAGCCACGGTATCGGCGCGAACGATGCAGCTATCCGTGAAGCTCATGCAATCTAAGCACATGTCTGGAACATGGGTTGCACAAGGCTGGCATCGCTGCATCACAGCGCCTGCGGAACAGCGGTCCGATATCGTGTGCGCTGTGTAATGGCAGTTGCAGCGAATTTCTCGATGTCTGGCTCAGCTCTGCCCTATGGAGAAGGCACTTCATGAAGATGAATAGACAGTGACACAACTCTCATCTACTCGTGCCTCACCGACTCAGCGCCGAACTCGGCTTTCAGTGTTACAATCTCGTAAGAACGCCAGGCTATCAGGTCCACGATGGGTTGGCAGTGTCCGAGAATCTGGTTGGAGGCTCTATCGAAGAGGAATCTCCCATCTGGGCTTGCCAGCACACCATCTGGCGGAAGTGCAGTAATCAGCTACCAAAGTATGAGATCAAATCTCCATTTAGAGCAATGGTGGTGTCATTGCGTCCAGGTGCGTCAATCCGCAGCGTGACGAGGTGTTCGCCCACCATCCTGGAGCTGGAACCTATCAATGTCAGTATATGTGCAGATCTCACAGCAGGCTACGAATTGCACAGCGCGAGTCAAGTATCCAGGAATCTAGGCTGAGGATACCTTGCGATCGGACGTACTTCGCGGAAGAATGGGCCTGAATGAGCCAAGTGTGACTTCTTCTCGCACTATCGATCAATGCGCTTCTCTGCCCGCCCTTGCTGGGCGAATAATGATGCGAATTCTTGAAATCGAGAGGAAACGACGTGGCCATGGTACTCACCGCTGAGTTGGCCATCGGCACCTCGGCAGCCAATCCGCGTGGGATCCATCGGATCAAACTCACCGCTAAGATCATCCGAAGCGCTCCTTGGTGCGCTGCAACTTCACTGCCGCGCAACGTGGTTTGCTATCATCGTGGGAGACGACTTGAATGCAAAATGTCAATATCATCGTAACTCCTGGTGACACAGCATTGATTTCCAACTTAGCGACACCGGCTCCACATTAATTCACGGATGCTTGTAAACGAGATGCAGACCCGGTCTAGCGGGTTTCCAGCATTGTTCTAGCGCTTCAAGTCCTGGTAATTCCAGCAAGTTTCAGCCTCCTTTGCTTGACAGAGTTTTGCCAGGACTCACCCGGCAGACCTCATATCAAAGTTCAGCACATCAGCATCAGCCTGCAGTTTGGTTGCAGTAGTTCCGGTACATTGGAGTCAAATGATGGACTTTTACCGGATCTAAGAACAACGCCCGCCCACGCTACCCTGCATCACCACGTTCCTGGAATACCTTTCGTCGAGTGGCGTGTGGTGGATCGACGGAAGACGTTGCTTTCTCGCGTCACTGCTCCTTTGAGAGCGAAAATACGCCAGATACGGCATTCTACGGCCAATCGTGAGCCTTCAATTCGCGGTTCAGACTGCTGCACTTCGGTAAGTCGTTTTGTGTTCTTGAACCCGGATGGAGGGAGGCTTTTTGGTTCTGGGCCACTCTTGGGCAAACGTTCCATTCCATATATTCCATCTTATAGTTGCCCGCATATGCTGCCTTCTTCGCGGCGCTTCCCCGATTGACTGTGACACGCTCGGCGGCATTAGAGGGGCTCTATGACCTCAAGCTAGCGGGATAGTGTCACAGGACGACCACATGGCAAGATCGGTTCACTTCACGTGAGTGTTGCGAAGAAGCGGTGGACTGCCGCCATATACTCGTAGTCTTTCTCTTTTGGTGACTTGCCTTCGACACGAACGGAGCAATTGACACCATGAATCCAGTCCACATTCAGCACAGCGTCAAGTCCGAGAAGCCACGCTCGTTGGAGGCCGATGTCAACAGCACTCGACGGCAAAGCCAGAGCCGGCCCGTCATGGCCACGATACACGACGATGATGAGAGACTCCTAGCTCAGATAGGCTACAAACAGGTTTGCAACTCGATTCAGCCAGAAGAAACCGAGCGAAGCTGATCTCGTCTCTCAGGAACTGCGACGTGAGTTCACAAGATGGTCAACGATCTCGTACGCGATTTCAATTCTTGGTGTGCTTGGTTCTCAACCTGCCACCTATGGAGTGCCGATAAGTGTTGGGGGTCCTGCGACTTCGGTATGGGCATGGTTCATCGGCTCTATCATGGCATATGTCATTGCCACTTCAGGTGAGTCATCGCAATTGCGACGTCCCGAATGGAAACACGAAGCTAAGCACATTCACAGTTTCCGAGCTCGTCTCAGCGTACCCAACAGCTGGTGGCATGTATTTTGTAACGAAGAAGGTCGTTCGAGCAGACCATGTGCCAATCTGGGCGTGGTGCATTGGATGGTGCAACTTCTTGGGACAAGCATGTGGAGTTGCCTCAATCGCCTATACAATTGGACAGATGGTCCTTGCTGGAGTGAGCATGAACTCTGGAATACTGAGTGATGGCAGCTATGCATACTCGCCGTACGTCGGACTTCTCTGAACCTCTGAGCTCTGCTGACATGACACAGAAAGCCATGGACAACAGTCGTAGTTGCCATCATCTGCCTTTTTGTCTTCGCTATCATATGTTCTCTGACTACCAAGAAATTACACCAGATCATCCTCTGGTTCGCGCCAATAAATCTCTTGGCGACCCTCATCATCGGCATCGTTCTGCTAATATACACGGCACGGACAGAGTCTGGACTTCGTAGCGCTCAATTCGTATTCTGCGATTTCCGGGACTTATCTGGATGGAACAGTAGAGTGTTTTCCTTCTTCTTGGGATTCCTGAACGTGGCATGGGTCATGACAGATTACGATGCGACCACTCATATGTCTGAGGAAACGCACGACGCCGGCATTCAAGGTCCTCGTGCCATTAGGCTGGCCATCATCACGGCTGGACTCCAAGGCTGGTTTCTCAACATCGTATTTACATTCTGTCTAACAGAAAATTACATGGAGGACATCGTGGGTTCTCCGACGGGCTTGCCTGTCGCCCAGATATTTCTGAACGCTGTCGGCAACCGAGGCGGAAGTGCTATGCTTGCTATGGTCTTGCTCATTCAGTTCTTCACTGGCGCATCAGCCATGCTAGCGAATGCACGCATGGCATATGCCTTTGCCCGTGATGAAGCGCTTCCATTCTCGGATCAATTCAGCGAAATCTGGGAATGGAGTGGCACGCCCGTCAAGGCTGTCTGGCTAGTTGCCTTCTTTTGCATGGCGCTCAATCTGATCGGTATCGGCTCGACACAGACCATCACGGCCATCTTCAATCTCTGTGCACCTTGTCTTGATCTCAGCTACGTCGCTGTCATTGCGGCTCGACGATTCTACGATTTGCCCACGGTCGAAACAGGAGAGTACAGTCTTGGCTGGAAGAGCAAACCTCTCAATTTGCTGGCGATAGTCTGGGTTGCTTTCATCAGCGTTGTGCTGTTCTTCCCACCGACGTATCCGGTCACAGCACTAAACATGAATTATGCCATCGTTGTGGCTGCTTTCGTGGCAATATTTGCCCTCTCCTGGTGGTGGCTCGGCGCTCGCCATCGGTACACTGGACCAAGAACGATCGATATCATGGAAAACGTAGCAGTCGTCGACCCCGATGACCCGCCTCGTTATCAGCAAAACTCGTCTTATGGTTCGATAAGTCCAGACCTTGAGGCGGAGCCGCATCTACGGCCAAAGACATTCTCATCCCCGGACTCGAGCGATCATGAAGCGATCACACCAACTAGACATTGAAGATTTCCACCATGAATGCGGCACTTTGGGCGACCTTCACAATGCTTTCTAGCAAATTGCGCTGAGATACCAGTGTTTGGGCTGCCATATGAGAAACATGCAATATATGAGCCTCATGCATGCAGTTATGAGGAATCACTCATTGGAGGTGATATTCAGGTCAACAGGCCGCTTCAGCATCTTCATAGATACCCACAACGAGCGTTCAGTTACCGGAAAGCGGTCTTCTCATGATAAGTTGACGGCCGAGACCCATCACGCTTACCACCCTGCTGTGCTTCCCGGCTGAAAATGATTGGTGGGTCCCGTATCAAACGCCATCCCAGCAAATGTTGCGCGATTGTCTGGCGCAATCAGAACTCGTCCGCCCGTGACACAAGTGCCCATAGATCAAGTCACAAGAAGTAGTACCTTAGCTTTAGACCAAGCAAACTTTCTGGAGGCTTCACTCAAGAGTCCTTCGAGGAGCAATTCAAATTGATTTGAGCTATGGCACCACTAATCCGCCGTGTCGCAGTCATTGGTGCAGGTCCATCAGCCGCTATTGCTACTGATGCTCTAGTCAAGGAGCAAGCGTTCGACACGATTCGGGTGTTTGATCGAAGAGCAGGTGTTGGCGGTACCTGGTACGTATTGCGATTTGCAGTAGCAAGCCTTATTCTGATAGTTCACGGGCACTTCACACCTCATTTGCCCACAGGTATACCTTCATTGCCAGACCTCATTGCAGGAAAGGCCGATGAACCCATCCAAATCCCTCAGCAGCTTCCCAGCATCACAGCAATCAGTGAGGAGATCAATGGCCACCAGAACCGCTTCGCGGACACGGCACTACATGAGAACCTGCACACCAATATTACTCCAGAGATCATGAGCTTCACCACTCATGCCTTTCCTGACAAGCTTCTGGAAAACTCTGTCCGCGAATATGGGACAAAGGACGTGCCATTTCGCCACCACACTGTGATCCGAGAATGGATCGAAGGAATCTTCGCTCCGCACGAAAAGCTTCTTGAGCTCAACACAACCGTCGAGCGAGCAGAGAAGATTCATGGTGAGTGGGTTCTCACACTCCGCAAAGAATCTGCTGGGCGGAATTACTGGTGGCGAGAGACTTTCGATGCGCTGGTTGTCGCTACTGGTCACTACAATGTACCATGGTTTCCGAATATTCCTGGTCTGCTCGAATACAATGACAAATTTCCTGGCCGCATCGTACACAGCAAACACTTCCGTTCTTCAGCGAAGTATGCTGGGAAGAAGCTTGTTGTCGTGGGAGCTTCTGTCTCGTCCCACGAGATCATCCACGAGGTTCTCGAAGTGGCCAAGAGTCCTGTGTATGCATCGATTCGGGGTGATCCACTGCCTGCTTTTGGATGGGAGCCTTTCGAGCACCCAGATATTGTGGTAAAAAAGCAGATTCGAAGTTTCGATTCCAAGACTGGAAGGATTGTGTTTGATGACGGTTATTACCTCGATGATGTGGACCACGTCTTTTTTGGAACTGGGTATACGTTCAGTCTGCCATTTTTGTCTGCCAAGCAAGAAAGGATCAAGCAAGAAAATCGCAGGCTACCTGGCGTGTATCAGCATACCTGGGATATTGAGGATCCCACTCTGACTTTCGTTGGACAGGTATGTGTCGATTACTGCTTGTGAGAAGAGTGTGGCTGACCTGATTGTGATAGCTGGGAGGAGGCTTCACCTTTCGCGTGTACGAGTGGCAAGCCGTAGCTATAGCTCGCCGCTTCGCAGGTAGAGGTAAAGCTTTGCCCTCTGTGCCCGAGCAGCTGGAATGGGAGCGCAGAAGAGTTGCCGAGAAGAAAGGTGGCAAGGACTACTACTCCATCGCGCCGGATTATGAGAGTTTCTTTGAGTTCTTGAGAGACATTGCTGGGGATCCCGCGCCAGGTACGACTGGAAGGGTTCTGCCAAAGTTCGATCCAGAGTGGTTGAAGCTCTGGACTGGCATGGTGGCCACAAAGATCGGAGGCTGGCAGAGGAAACGGAAGAGGGCTCTTGAGGCGAGAAGCGAGCAGGTCAGGGCCAAGTTATAGTCCAAACTCGACGGAGCTTGATCTACGGATAGTCAAGTGGTCACTGTGATGTATTTGGTCAGTACCCACTTCGGTCAATCCAGACTCACCTTAGGTACAGATGTCATAACGTGTGAAGCTGCAAGCGCCGTGCATGTGAAGTGGGTCATGATCCGGATTAGACAAACGCTGCATGTTTGCTTCGAGTGAATGAGCCTCGTTCACGTGCCAAAGCTTGGACCAGCACGCGACATGACGACAGCCAGTATTTAATCGCGACTTCGCACTCTCTTTTGCCTTCAAACATCATCTGCAACGATGTCGGCCCAGATCGCTGTTACCAATCCACTCAGAGAGCCACCAAGTCCTCGAGGCAACATGTGCCCGCCACGTTCAGCTTCTGATAGGGAGATCGAGCGCGAGATACTCGGTATGCCAATTGGATGATCTTCGAGTCTATCTGCTAATCGACCTTATAGCAAACGCGAAGTTGCGCTATCCGAAATGTAATCAGAGCCTCGAAATCAAAGTGTACCTCGAGCAACCACTAGGAGATAGTTGTGTTGGCATCGAACGCTGGAACGCGGACCTGATGGCAGGAGAGAAGCTACTCCTGCGTAGCGAGGGACAGGCAACACCAGGTGCGGCTCTCAAACTCCTGCTCGCAAAGTGTCCACGACCATCCCAGCAAGCTTCCCAGACCAGCGCAGATGCGAAGGCTATGACGGTGGCAGATCTCCACGAGCAGATCAAAGGTACGTCCGAATGTATGGTTGAAGAGTTGTTGCAGCGCTGACAGATTTCTAGCCAATGCGCTTGTCCTCTTTCCACTTCCACGCGATCGCTTCCAGGATTCACGCCCGGCAGATCTCTACAACGTTGTGGTCGTCGGCGGACCCGAATTGCGAGCTGGAGTCCTCGCTGGCTCGGAGAAACTGCTTCTGGGCCCGATACGGTCCAACACGGAAGAAGCTCTGAAGGCCTTGCTCATGCTCACGGCCAATCTACTGCTGGCCAAGCTCACGAGCCCACAGCCTCGTCGCAGAACGCCAGGTTCATTCTAGAATCTTTGGCAATCGACAGACCAGAGCACGTACGGTTATGCATCGTTTCTGAAATCTGAATTTGAGCGAATTGCAGTGCGCTCGGCGTCTGGGATATAGGCGGGCCTGCCATAGCTCTGACGCCATTTCGAGGAGTGCGTAGCAGCTGGAGTTTTGAAATTCGGGACGCGTTACTGCGCGGTTATGTTTCAAGCATTGCTTTCCCTTATAGCTCTTCCAATGCACGAGAATTGCTGCTGTGTTCCACTTCATCAGCGCTGAAGTGCGCGTCTCTTCTTCTGCCGATGATCTCAGCCTTCATTGCAGCAAGAAGCTCGTCTACTACCTGTCCCCACAGGAGCCTGCTGGGTCCAATACTCTCTCTTCATGCTCTTGCTACCAGAAGAATGGCATCCAGGCCATTGCGCATCTCCTTCATCTCATTCACTTTGGTATATTGGTTCGTACGCGACGCGACTTCACAGTCCTCAGGGTGTTCCCATGGGTGTTCGGCACCTTTGTATTCAACATCAGGTACTCAACTGACAGTGCAGTCTATCAGCTTTACAATATTGATCTTCCGGTGGCATACGCATCACGTCTTCTGGTGGTATGATGAAAGCGAATGAAGTCAACTGCGAACTCCGCGGATTGTGACTGCCAAGAAGATGTCATCGGCTGCCCCGAGTGAATGTCCCGGTGCGACAGATTTCTTGGCAGGTGCAATCTCTCCGTCCCCTCCTGCTTCGACCTCCTCCATTCCACAACAATTCCAGTGTCATGACCATGACCGCCACCACTTTGGCGGCATAGTCTCAATAGGGCTGTGCTGTAGAGGCTGCTGCAGGCGATGGGGAGAAGCACTCACGTGCGCGCTCAGCTTCGTGCCTGCGCCGCAATGTTGTCGATCTTTACGCTGGCTACATTGGCGCGCATCCTTCGAGCTCAAACATCGCTTTTCTTTGGTGCTGGCACGCCATGCAAGGTTGCAATTTGTCCCAAGAAAGACAGGTCACAGACCAATGATGGCATTTATGGTGTATGCCAAGACGGGATAGAGTACTCATTCTACAAGCTGAATACTAACACTCAAGTATGGTTCGAGGTATACATATTGATGGGCGCCCAGATCTTTACTGGTGAAAACATTTCCCCAAAATTTACCCGACCATGAAGTACTATCAAGCACTACCCGCGTTTGGGACTCTCGCTCTGGCTGTCGAACCATACCGTGGCGTGACTTACGGAGGTGGAAATAGAGGCGTAGTAAATTATACATACGCGAACCTGCCTTATCGAAACGACACAGATGGTCTCCTGTATCAAGCGTTCAACTGGACATACGCCGGACCTGCACAGGACAACGGCTACTGGACTGTCAGATACAACACCGCAGACAATTGGCTACCGGGCAACCTCTCCACTCCAGGCGCCGAAAAAGTAGTAGTCACGACGTACTCTTTGACATGGGAAGGCCACGAAGTTTACAATAATCTGTCCGCAAAGATTGCAAATGACACCGATGCTTTGGCTGCAGCCGGCCTATATCAGGAGGCTCCAAATATGTGTATGGGATTCATGGGCTACGATTCAGACTTCCCAGACAGTGTAAAGAAGCAAATGGACATCACCGCCTCGGACCCCTGTGTATCTCTACTCGGCGACGAGTGCCTGACTTCCCTACGACAGGCATTTACCAGCGCGTTCATCGACGAGACTTGCAGGTTTAATCTAGCATCTGTTTCAGACGGTCTGCCGGGCTGTGAGAATACTTGGGACAAAAAGGAAGGGTTTTCATTTCTAAGCTCTTGTAAGTTGAACAGGTCCTTCGCATGAGCGTCGGAAAGGTATCTGCATACTGACTGGAGAACAGTGATCGCAAATGGTAGTCAAGCATCGAATGCATCTTACTCCAGCCCAACAAATGATAGCGATATTACGTATCAGATCCAGACTCATGCGGTCGACGACAATTCGACTTATGAGAAAGAGCTCATGAGGACCCAATTTCTAGTCTTCAAGGAATCTGGCAAAGAAGCGCAGCTGCAGTGCGCACGGTTTGAGGCGTCGGCAATGCGTACGGTTGCTGGCATTTCCTCATTAGTCACTGCGGTTCTTATGGTGTCTTTCCTGCTTGAGCTGGTTTAGGGAAAGAAGCATAGTCATGAATAATGAAACGGAAATCCAATTATCGGATTCATGGAAGTATCTGCGTTTCCCTGCCAAGTCGTTTGGAGTCGTACTTGTACCTGATGAACAGCTCCAGCAGAATGAAATAGAGTTTCAGTGCTTAGTCATTGTGTTGATTCCACCCCAAATTTCACAATGCGGTTTCGTCGTTCTTCTTTCAACGCGTCAACTTCAGCAAAATCCGTTCCAAGCAGCGACAGTCTCTCATAGCGACCCAGACCTCAATATGAAGGAGCAGACTTATGAGTCAAAGAATAGCGTGTACCAGCGCTGACAGAATGCTGAAATGCCAGATATTCCCGCCTGTCTCAATTGGATCCATCATCGTCAGAATGTAGTGCTCATCCTGTAGGGCTCCCTAAATTTTGGGTCCTACTTCACGTCACCTCCTGGATGGTCACTGTCGTCGCCTTCTGCTTAGCTCCTTCCGATGATCTTCGAATATCTTCTGCAGATCTCAGCTCTCCTGGAAGTCCTTCACCCTCCATTTCAACGATCTCATTTGACGTCAGCATCGCTGCTCCATGCGGCGCAAACATCTCGACTGGCGGCTCTGGGGGTGGCTCGTATCTAGGCAAGGTACCATAGCCCTCTGACACTTCTTGTGATCCGACTGTGGCTCTCCTATACCTCTCCGCTTCGGCTTCCATATCTTTTGGGCTTACCGGAACTTCTGGAGGCTGCTGGCGTCGACTCGGCGTGGATCGATTGAGCCGGCGTCGCCACAACCAGTAGCCGAGTGTAGCTACTGCGATCAAGAGCACTACTAGGGCAGCCAGTATTCCGCCTATTAAGGCCTTACTGGCTGGACTACTGCCACTTGGTATTGAGGACGGACTACCAGGTCCTGGGCCTGGCGATGTGTTGATGAGCTCAAGCTGCTTTGGCGGTACTGCCGGGCCGATGGTAAAGTTGAAAGTCTCCCAGTCGACAGCTAGATATGCTTCCTGCAGGAGCACTCTGCCAAGCACGTACTGGCTCTCATCTGAAGCTCGGCGCATTGGGAAATAAAGCTGCGTGCTTTCGTTGTAGGGAATCGCGCTAAGGTTTGTGGCAAGAGCCTCATATTTGAGAGTAATGATGGTGGAGTCAGCCTGGCTGCCCGAGGCTGCCACTGCCAGCGACATCGATGCGTTTCTCTCAACCAGATCTTGATGCACTGAATTGCTGACTGTATAGTAGTTGTGTGTCTGGTCATAGTCCAAGCTGAATGCTTGTGCTAAGTTTTCACACAGATCTGTTGGAAACCATAGCTGCGAGGTCGACGAATCGATGACAAAGGTTGCGTTGCTCGGAGCTGAAAGGGATCGGGCAAGTCCAAGCCTTGTATTGGTTACTGTAACTCTTTGCAGACTGACACGAAGCTCTAGATTCGTGCTATCAATTGGCAACATCAGCGCTCCGGACGAGACCAGGTCGATGTCGTAAGCTCCAAGTGTGAGACTTCCATGAGCCTGAACTACTTCACATGTCAGCTGCTGTCGCAAAACTGTGACTAGATTCCTACGATATGATCTCCCTGCTGTATAGCCAAACGAAATGGCTCCAATCCGGCCGACCTCCTTCAGATGATTCAACAGACTCGTGAAACGGGCCTGCGACGACAGCTGAGTCCCTCGGATGCCCAGACCAAAGACCCCGAGCCAGAAGTCTGGAGTCAGGTACGCTGCAATGAGCTGCTGAGAGACATTTGACGTGAAAATGCCCGACTTCGTGTCCAGCTCGACGTAGTCCAGACCATAGCTTGCGTTCGCTCCATCGTTGAAAAGGGAGGCGCCGGACGACAGTGTCCACAGGTCCTGAAACTCCCACGACGTAGACTGATCGACCGCTGATGCACCAGGCTGGCTTCCTCTGGACTGCTCGCAGGCATTCGTATCTGCCGCAAGCAGTGAGCACGCGTCTGGAAACTTCGGGACCCATATCTCAGATCCCGAGACCGATGGCAGCATTCTGTACGTCTGTGGAGGAGTGCCGATCCGGAGTGCGAAAGTTGAGTACAATCCGTCATTCCCTTCCCACTTTCCTGTAGGTTCTACAATCAATTGCTTTGCCATTGCATACTAATGAATTTGCCACCGCGACCTTCAAGGACATACTTAGCACTCAATGCGCTGAACCTGAGCAGACTGAAGTAGCCGACTTCAGAAAAACTATGGTGGACCAGCCCAGATCGCGAAGCCGATGGTCGGCGCATCGTGCTCTTTGACAGAACAAAGCGACTCGAGGTAGTACAGCATTCGTCAACGGCCTGTATAACACAACGACTCAAACCAGTGGAGGAGACCGAGAACCGGTGGCGAATGGCGACGGCAGACGACCTTAGAAAGGCACTCTGTCGGCAGGAAGCATGTCCGAGCGACACCGCAATTGAGAGGGTCTGTGAAGGAAAGGGATTTGTTACACAGACACGCGGCTCGTTGCTGCAAACAGATGTGACTGTCTTAGCAGCATCTTGCAATCTCCTTTGAGCAGCGCAACCTGTTGAGGGTACCGTACACAGTCGACCAGTCGCGAGATGGCAGTATGAGAGCAAAGATATCGGGTAAGTGCCGCAACTCAAGGTCTTCACTGTGCTGCCAGACCGACCATGTCTAGATCAACAAGAGTGCCGTCCGTCCATGACGGGCTTCCTATTGCTGCTCCTTGCTTGCGGTCTGCGCTTCTCATTCGCCAAAGGGACACCGACCATGCATATCGCCAACCCTGGTTTAGACAAGAGATCGGACTTGAGAATGGGAGCGTGTGCCAGCTGCTACTTTGGACCTGCATCGACTGCCCTTCATTCGTTCCCATACAAAGTCATGAGCACGATGACGGTCACTGTGATGCCTGCCGTGACTATTTACCCAAATGGAACTCACCTTACTGGGATCTTCACGCCCCCATGGCGTTTTCATGACCGGACGAATACTACTGCAGAGCCAGTGGTATATTTCGACCATACCTCAGACATGGTCTGGAGCGTGAGCGGCGTGGAATTGTGCGTAGGAGTAGCAGCCGCAGTTCACCGTGCCTAGCTAACAATCCAGGTCCTATCCTACAACCTACGTCCAATACATTGACTTTCGGAAAGCCGTGCCCTTAGGTCCACGTCAAACCTCCAGAGAACTTCCTGGATGTCGATCGCAGCTCATCACCTACACGCTTGATGTGCCATCCGATGTCGTACCTGCTTCACTCTTCTATCCTCTGCTCCACAATCAGCCGTCGGACGTCGTGCCATCGCCACTACTGGATTATCTAGAGGAGATGGGACACTCCTGGAACGATACAGGCTTCGAAGATGTGAAGAGTTGTGGAGAGTTGCTCAGCCAGACCATGCCGAGGCGTAGACTTCTCGCACGACAGGGCAATGCAACTACTATGGCTGGAAATAGTGGCCCAGGCTCCGGGAGCAACACTACCAGTATGACTACCTCTCAAGTCTTGTCGAAGACTGCAAAGACTGCCACAAGCCTCTCCGCAGGAATCACTCAGACCGTCATTTCAGCCAGCATCCAGTCTTCTCCCTCGACGCAGCTCATAACATCAGAATATGAGCCACCTCCGATCACGAAAGCGCCGGCCTCCACTCTTACGATCGCGGTCTTTCGCGAGACAGCATCTGTAACAACGACTATTAGCGCCATTTCGGTAGTCACCCCATCGCCCAGCTCCACTTACCTGATTATATCTATGGTGAAGGGCAATCCGGACACTTTACACACCACGACCGCGCGCGACTCAGCGACAAGCTCGCGAGCTCTCGATTTCAGCACATTTCCGCCAGACTCTACAACCGCCCGAGCGTCTTCGTCCACATCGATTCGAGGTAATTCCCTTACAAGTGCCGAAAACCATAGTGCCGGAGACCATAGTGCCCATGCTTCCAGGCCTGCATCAACATCGACATCATTTGTGCCGATCGTGTACTCCGGACATGCAGCACCCCCTCGATACAATGGTTTCGCAGCAACGTGGTCGATACTATTGGCTATTCTTGTCATAATAGTATCCTTCCATTGAGCAGGAAGATCGGCGTTTGGAAGAGATTGGCAGCATCGCGCATGGATTGTGAGTCACAGAAGAGATTCACTGTTCGATTTCTGAAGGCTAATGGCAGGAGTTCATTGCGGAATCCTAGAATTTGCAAACTTGTAGATCTCATACAAATGGCGCGATCTCCAGCTATCTTGACGCACACTCAGCGCTCAGCTCATGAGCGACCTCGTGTCCACTTGCTTCAAGCAAGATGTTTGACATCAGCTCTTCTGGAGTGTAAGCAGGGAGCGAGACCGATGTGGAATCAAGCTCTGCTTCAAGCTCTTCGCTTCCTGATCTGAAGCGGCACATCGCACCGTCTCCATTTGCGTCTACTGATATGATCTCAGGCTTCTCATCATCATCCTTCTCTGCTCCCGCTGCTGCTTCCGCGCTATTTGCTGCACCTCGAACGCTTCGAAGCCTTCTCTGCTTTCTGCGACGATCAAGCCACCACAAGAGTCCAAAAGCGAGAACGAAAATCGTCAGACAGCCGATGGCGATGCCGGCCTTCTCTGAAGTACTCAAGTCTCTTTTCCCGGACGAAGCCTCTTCTGGTCGTGCAATGGGTTGCGGATTGGACGGGAGACCTTCAACGAATGGCTGCGCTTTACTCAACGTAAAGTTTTCTCTGCCCCAGTCAACAGTAATGTAAGCCTCTTGGAAGAATGCTCGACCGAGAACGAATTGACTGTCGTTGGCAGCCCTTCGGATTGGGAAATAGGTGAAGTTGCTGGAATATGGTCCATTCGGTGCGGCGCTGACTTTGAGATCAAAAGCATCGTATCCAAAGTCGATAATGAGCTTACTGTCACTCCCACCGCCTGGACCGAGTGTAAATGTCACGGAAGGATTGTTCTTGAGCAAGACTTGACGCGCAGTGGCATTTACCCGAAACAGCCCTGTACTGTCTTCCTGAATGCCAAACGAGGACACGAACATGTCGCATACTGCCCCAGGAAGCCAGAGCTGTGAGGTCGAGGTGTCCAGAAACATTGAGTACGTTTCTCCTATCGGTAGAAGTGACCTTTGTCCACCCGTGGTGCCATTCGAAACGGTGATATCGAGCAGTTGAACCTTGAGGTCATAAGATTGATTTACAATCTTGACTTCAAGATTCTGAGATGACTGTGGCGATCTCCGAGATGCGTCGCAGCCACCCAGTGTAAGGCTTCCAAAGTTGTTTGCTCCTGCTGCACGGTCAGTGATTCGACGCGAAACCTCATCTTTGGGCTGACCTTTACCATAGTACGAGCCCGCAGTGTACCCAAAAGACAAGCTTGGGATGGTACCATTCTGGTACAGTGAAACCAAAGGGCTCTGAAAGATAGCCTCACTCGATGCATCGACCGATAAGTCAGTCTGTCGGGTTGCCAGGCCCAGCAATCCAAGCCAGAACTCATCGGCGGCGTACCCTCCAACCACCTGCTTCTCTTGGACAACCTGCACTAAGGATGACACATTCTCGAGAGCTATAGTGTCAAGTCCAAACTCTGCGGTCAAGCTATCGTCCTCCGCAAAAAGCGTCGGGTGTGCTTGTAGACCTTTCACTCCCTCCGGCTCCCATGTTGTGGATTGATCAAGAGAGCCGAATGCGTGAGCGCCGCGGCTCCTGAGACATCCTGGATTGGTGGTGTTATTCGGGCCTGTGCAGATCAAGGTCGGGTCCGGTAACCATGTTTGCCAGCCTGAGATCGAGGGAAGCACATGAAAATTGAGTGATGGCTCGGAGCCCACTTGCAGAGAAAATGTGCTCCATTTACCGTCGCTGCCTTCCCACTCTCCCGTTGCCTGGAGGACAATCGCTTGTGGAGATGCCATAGTCACATCCGCGATGAGACTTACTGGCTTGACAAATAGGCACTTCGGAGATGAGGACCGTCACTCGAAGCCTTAAGCACTTCCTCGGACAGTCGTCTCACAAGGATCAGACTGCAGCACAAAACGGAGCATACCGCAAAGCATGACGAGACGTTGAAAAACCTGGTTGAGAGGTTCCTGGATGTGTACAATGAACCTCAAATCAGTCACAAGGACACGCCACGCATGTCAAGGAAGAATGTTGTCTGCTCAAAAAGATTCAACCGCATTTTCCGGCGCTCGCCAGTCTGAAATCCGACCACTGATCTTGCCGACTGCGAAGGCAATGAGGTCGAACAGACTTACGGTGCTCATTGATGCCCTGGAAACGTGTGCAACTCATGCATGAGGCCGGAAGCACAGCCTTGTGTCAATCGTTTGACAGACCGTGCAGCTGCAACGGTCACGAGACCTGTTCGAACATTGCCATTGTTTTGAAATGATGGTTGCTGATATTTGGAGTCCAGGTGTTCCGGTTGTTGGTAGTTGATGCGGCAAAGAATTGTCACAGCTCGCCGCTTCCTCCATCGAATACCAGCCATGGGCTTTACACTCGCTTGTACGTCCGAGGCGCTTGTATGTTCTGGTACAAGGCTAATCAGTTTGACAGTATCGACCTCAGCCACGTATGGATATCCGACTTACAGCCCAACTTCCACTCCGGTAACCTTCACTTGTCCAGATTGTTTCTTCGGCGCCACTGCTGCGACACTTCATTCGTTTCCTTACACACCTGTGGCAACGATCACGGAGCACGTCTTTCCTTTCGTGAGGACCTATCCAAATGGGACCATATGCACTGAGTTCAGCACTTCGACGGAGCTCCCAGTGGTATCAGACCCTCACTTGCTCAATGGCCCTACGTTCTCGCATGAGAGTCAGATGACTTGGACAACTCTCAACTACTCCATGTTAGTATATACCTCCGTATGTTTATGTCGCCCTCTGACTGTTCCAGGATATACCCCAGCACCTATGTCCAGTATCTTGGCTTTGAGAAGGATGCCTTCAGCGCAAATCCTACAATTGTCGATGGCCATAGCATCTGCTCCGGCGAAAGGACTCCCACAGTGTTGTTCGACAACCCAACACCTGCAGCATCATACATATACCCCCTCACTGTTTCGCCATCCACCACGACTTCAGACAACACTCTTTACTTCTCGGTCCCTGTCCCCACGAACATTATTGACCACATCGAGAGTCTGGCGTCCGCATCCAGTTTCGCTCCGTTCACAGATATAAAGCAGTGTGCGGATCTGCGAACATCATATGTCAATTTCAACGGTCCCATCGATGCGCCGACTTTGACAATGTGCGACACGACGTATTCAACGCTGTCTCTGACCAGCTCGCCAACGTGTAGCAGTGCCAGCTATGAAAGGGAGCCCGCGTATCCCACCTATGCGCCGAACCCGTCTACTAGCATTTCGACCATTGTTCATTGTAGCTTTGGACAAGCCAGCAACGTCGCCATCAAGGCGGGAGTTACTCCAGGAATCGCAGGAGCTGAATGGCAGAGACCGTACACTACAGTCAAGACCACCATCTACACCTTAGAGCAAAGCAGTACCTCTTCGTCCTCGACCAATTCCAAAACGACTACCTCATCGGCCAGCAGTCATACTCGAAGCTCAAGCACGAGGTCGCACAACTTTACTAGTATTTTCCCGACTGGCTCAGGATCGCGGCGAAGTTCGGCAACGCTTTCACCGCATGTGTAGTCATCTTCCAATGATTCGCCTGCACCATAATTCAGGTCGTGCTGTTAGCGATCGTGGCACGAGGACGTTGACAAGAGCTTAATTATGTCGGAATTTCCTTGGAGTAAATGGCGCATAGCAATATCGTAATTCGTCTTGACTCTTGTGTACCACTGATCGCTTGTCAGCTAGAAATACAGATAGTCTGCAGCTTAGCTCGTCAGCATTCCTAAGTCACGTCAACGACTCAACTGACTAAAGTCGCTTAAGCAATGCTCGAGCTTACCAGCACAGGCAATCGTTGTGACATTGCTGAATGTTTGCGTCGAACTTGGCAATGAGCAGGTCTTGGCATGGACTTACCTGCAGAGCAATACATGCTGCCAGATCATGTTCAGCAAAGTCCAACTTCTATACGCAGGTCTCGAGCAGCACTGGCTTGGAATGGATACACATGTGCGTCCTTGGTCGCATGCTCGAGTTGCTCGACATCTGCAGCAGCTGCACCAACATCCTTCTGCACTTCCACAACGTCTGCGACAAGCCTGCTTTGAGTATGCTTGATCTTGAACGCCCAGATACTTTGGACAAACACTGTTGATCGGTCAGCTCGAATCATGGGTATTTCAGCTGGGACCACCTGCCTTCGTCCATCTCCTCCAAGGTCTTCTTCTTGCTCTCTGGAAAGAACAACAGTACGTGAAAGAGCGAAGCGACGTTGAACACAGCGAAGATGATGAATGTCTGTATCCGGTCAGTCGCGATGATCTCGCTACAGCCGTAAATGTGCCACCAACCCGCCACTGAATGTTCTGAAATGCAGGCGGAGTAAAAAAGGTCAACGCAAAATTGCCCAACCAATTCACTCCCACCCCGATTGAGGTCGTCTTGCTGCGAATGTACATCGGCAGCACCTCCGATGGATAGACCCATCCTATCGGACCCCACGTCAATTGATAAGATGCCACAAAGAGGTAGGCACAAGCAATGATGGCCTTCGAGGCGGCACCATTGTCGACCACCCATGTCACACTTGGCACTCCATTGAGGCCGCCTGGTACGGCATGACCGTAGTTTGCCATCAAGCCAGCAGCTGCAAAAAGCCACGTGAATAGCAGTGTTGAGCCAGCCATTAATGCCCAACGTCGGCGATAGTGGTCCATGAATGTGAAAGAGAAGACCTGTACTCCGACGCTGATGCAGTACTGGATCGCACCGGCGATAAGCTGCCTATTGCCGTTGATGCCTGCCATCTGGAAAATGTAGACGATGTAGTACATCAGCGCATTGTTGCCCGAGAACTGCGACCAAAGATGTGCGCAGATCGCACACTGCACGCGCATGACGTTCTTTGCCTTCACGAGTTCGAGCCACGACGTGCTGCCTGTGTCTCGCTCTTTGAGGATTTTCTCTTTGATCTGTTGCATCTCGGCAAGCACGAGAGGGTTGTAGTGATCGCCTTGGGCGTGCAAAGAAGCAAGCACGTCGTGTGCTTCTTCCCAGCGGTCCTTACTGGCCAGCCACCGAGGCGACCTTGGCATAAATGGTATGCATGCTAGCATGACGATAGCAGGGACCATCTGCAAGGCCCAAGGTATCCGAAACGAAGCATTGCCGTCCACGAAGCTGGTGCCATATGAAATGAAATAGATAATCAGTGTCTATGCTTGTTAGTGAATGGAGGACCTGTAGCGATGTACACCTACACCCCATCCAATCATCCAGTTCTGGAACGCGATAAGGCGACCGCGTCTCTCAGGCTTGCTGATCTCGGCAATGAACAAAGGTCTAGGCATAGCATTTCAGCAAAGGCAGACATGTCCCACTAGATCGTGTTCCACGTACGCCTGGCACGAGAACATGCCGACAGCGAAGCCATTGATCATACGTGACACAATGAGCATCGCCACATTTTGCACAGCTGCCATCAGTATGCAGCCAATAATCCAGACCACGCAGCCAATGGCCAAAGAATCGCGCCGTCCAAAACGGTCACCGGTCAAGTTCGTGGCAATGGAACCAAGAAGCGAGCCGCCAGCCATACTGGCCGTGATACCGCCTTGTAGCACGCTACCTGGCTTGTTGAAGTACGTCTTGTACTACATGTGGTGTCAGAGACTGTCGCTTTCCGCTCTGTAGTCCGGCGATTACCTGCTGAGTGCCGATGATGGCCGACATGCTTGCGACATCAAAGCCTTGCATGAGACCGCCCAGCGTGGCGAGGCTGCTGATGAGGTACACATTGCTGAATTGAAAGTGCTTGCCCTTCGCCATTGTGCTCAAGTCTCAGTCCCCTCTGGCCTCAAATCACTCAGCCTAATGCGAGCATGAAGCGAAAGCTATCTCAGATGAGCCCTGAGGTGGTTGCTCTTGCTCGCCAAGTTGGCACCGGTGAGCTTGTGGTGTTGCACCGTCAGCCTCCAGTTTTGCCGCATAAATGCTGCCACAATGCCATCGTGGCCAAGAGGGGTATGTGAGACGCGGGTCGCTTGTACTCCATCGCAGCGAAGGATCATCGCGTGATTTGTTCCTTTGATGGCTGGAGGAGTGAGGTCGGCTTGTTGCTGCCGAGGCCTGCACCCAGCTGTTCTTGGCACTTGGGGATGTTTGGGAGCTTCGGACAGTCCGTGTACTCTTGGATCTATACATCAGGTCGCGATCATGACCAGAAACGCCGTAGACTATTCAAAGAGCTGGAACACCGAGGACTGCTCGTTGTGTAGCTTGCCTTGAAGCATTTCTCCCAAGGGACCATGGCTCCAGAAGAGACTGCTGAACCGCTCACGGGTTACACGACATAATGCTCTGGTCAGAGACGACAATTGTCGTCCGAGATCGTGGTCATGGCGACTTCTAGAGAAGCTGCGTCCGATACAGCCATGGCGTTCTGAACCTCGTAGGTCGCTGTTCTATTCATCGAGAGAACAGTTATACAGGAGTCAGGAGCATGCACCGGAGACTGAAACTGCAAATCTCGTCTTTTCTCACTGGGAGCCTGCATCGGGACCGTTGTCGTGTCATCTAAGTACCCTCAGTCTTACGGTACTCTCAAGCAAGCAGCCAGAGCCGAAGGCTGTCCACGATTCAGCTGACCTTAGCTGTCCATACGAGAAGGAGCCGACGATCGAAGTGTCAATGCGAGACTCAAACCTTGGCAACAAGATTAACACTCATTCACGACCCTGGATTTCCCGGACAGCATACCAGATTTCTGGACAAATAGCTGCTGACGCTGTCTAGGACCTCCATATCAAAAGAGAGGAGCATATGCAATATGATGACATCGCGAGAACAGCTGCCTGCGAGGTGGTATATTGGTGCAGACCATATATATGGTTGCCGGATGCAGAGACGCTACAAAACTCACCTACCTCGAGACACCTGCATGAGTAGTAAGCATGGCCGGCTCTCCACTCACGCTCCTCTTCGGCGCTCTTTTGTCGCTTCCTTTTGTTTCGGTGCGGTCGAACAACAAGCATCATAAGATTGCCGCCGAGAATCGATATGAGAAGAGACAAGCTTCTGTCGCTGCTTCTGTTAGTGCTGGGAGGGCTGCTCGTAGAAGGAGGAAGTTGTGAAGAGAAGGGAAAGAGCTCGAAGTGTTTGACGGATGAAGAGACAGATGCAATTATCGCGAAATTCAATACCATAATCACCACGAATCCTGGTGATGCGAAGCTGCTGGGAGAGCTGTATTCGGAGAATGTCATGACTGCGTCGGATAGCTTGAGCTTTGTTTTTCAAAAGCCGGTCAGTACAGCTGTGAGATATCTGAAGTCGGGATGCTGAGAGGCTGTAGCTCAATGCCACGCTCGCTCATAATTTGACAGAGCTCATTACTCAGGAGGGCTCATTCGGAGTTGTGCCTGGCATCAACAACATCTTCGTCAGCCACAGTTGTGATACGATCACCTGGTACTGGGAGTTCCTGACTGAGCCATGGCCGACGAGAGGGATGAGCATCATCTTCGTGGATCTCGAATCAAAAAAGGTTGTGAAAACATACAGGGAGGCGAACGTTGGGGCTCTGCTCAAGGATTCTGGCAGTCCCGAGTGCCAAAGCAACTTCACCGTGAGCAAAGGCAGTGATGGACTGCCACTGGAGAAGAGAAGCTGCGAAAGTAGTGCGGACCAGTGCGGTAGTACATGCTCGTGGTCTCCATGAAGCTCTAGAAATCGAAATTCGTCTCGGAAAGGTCTTTCTTCTCGCTGGTGGGCAGCGCTTCCGCTCAATCATGCAGATTCAGAGCTTCCTCTCGGAATCACGAGTATGGCCGTGCGACCATTGGGCCGGGCGTCTTCCTCGACCGGACTGATGCTGTCGAGAACGCGAGCAGCCGCGCATTTGCTCCGAGTCGTTCCATTTTCCTTCATCTCTCAGAGACTGAGTCTACGCTCTGCACCGAGCCAAGTGTCACATGCGACCGCTTTCGTTTCGTTTCGTGAAGCATCCTCTACAACAGAGAGTGAAGCTTTCTTCGCTTGTCTTCAATGGAAGCAGCAGTGGATGTCCACACGGGACTTCTCTAAGTTGCCTCCTTGCTCCTGCACGTCTGCACTGGAAGCGGTTGCCTGTCATAGCCACAGTTGTGTTTATACCTCAACTTTGACATCTCTTCCAGCTACCACTACACAACAGTCTATCAACCATCATGGACAGCAAGACAGAATTGGAAGCGCAGTCCACCAGGCCTTCACGCCCAGGATGGATGCGGCACTACAACAACCACCAGAAGAAATACACTTCCCTCATCATCATCTACTCGCTGGCGGCAACAGTCTACATCGTCAGAGTTCAGGCTTCACCATGGCTGATGTATTGGAATCTCCTCAATGCAGGATACTCCATGGGCAGATTGGCCGACATGTTTCTGAATCCAATTGATCCACAGATGAGTGAGTGTACCAATTACGACCCCAGAGATTAATCACAATGCTGACGATGAGAATAGTCGACCAGATCGACGAAAACACCGCAAAGCTGAGGCGTATAACGGACCAGTTGAGCCATTACACGCAAACGATCAATACACACTACGATAACGTGAACCGCATGATGGAAGAAAGTCGCGCCGAGAATGAGCACAGGGTGGAGGATGAACTCTGAAGACGGAGGGTGGCAGTGAGCACAAGACGAACATCGATGCGATGAACATTACAGACAGTATTTGCAGGGATAAAAGGCATGGCATGGGATCATACGGTTTTCTTCGAGGGCACTTCCTTATAGCAGGCGATCACTTCGCTCCACGATCGGGTCGCCAATAGCGGTGCTAATTAGAGTCCTTTTGGTTACAGGGGATCTAATCTGTGGGACGTAAAATCTCCATCCAAGCACTACATCATTGTGTTCTGTTGGCCACGGACCAGGTCTTCGCGCCCTACGACAAGACACTGCTCTCGGAATTTGCACCACCTTTGGTCGTGGACACAACGTAACATGACATATTTCTGCCGTTCTTGAACCGCGAGCCATCAAGGTGGAGTAAAGTTCCTGACCAAGGACAGAAACTGCAGAACCAGACACCTGGTTCCCAACGATCAGCATCAAGCAATGGCAAGATTTTCTGCAAAACGCTTTTCTTTCGGCCCTCTCTGGCTTGGCTCGCTTGCTTCAAGGGAGTCCTCGATCTCTATGGCGCCTGGGAATACTTCACCATCTGAAACACTATACCAGATAACCACACTTCTCCGTCCGAGACTGATCACCTTCATATTAAACGTCGTACGACTTCGAAGTGCCCTCCACTTGTCGGCCCTCATACCATGTGTCCAGCTTAGCATCAATCAAGATGTATCCAGCGCTCAAGCTGCTGCATATGAAGGCTGCACCCGACCCCAAATTCTCCAACCACCAACATCTCAGCAATTTTAAGAAGTCCCAACTCTCCACGCTCCATCAACCATGAAGCTCACCTCAACCCAAATCATGCTCATGCTGAGCACCCTCGCGGCAGCCGCACCCGCTCCATTCGTCATCAAGAATGGTCACATTTGCTACGACTGTTCAATCGACGAGAAACGCGACATTGAGCCCATTGCTGGCAAGATCGGTACTGCCGACATTCAAGAACGTGCCGCTGAGCCATTCGTTATCAATGGTGATGGAATTTGCTACGACTGTCCGGTGGAAAAGAAACGAGAGGCTGAGCCTGAGCCCTTCGTTATCAATGGTGATGGAATTTGCTACGATTGTCCAGTTGAGGAGAAGCGAGAGGCTGAGCCGGAGCCGGAGCCATTTGTCATCAATGGGGATGGAATTTGCTACGATTGTCCTGTCGATGAGAAACGGGAGGCGGCACCTCAGCCGTTCGTCATAACTGAAGGAGGTGGGATTTGCTACGATTGTCCAGTTGATAAGAAACGAGAGGCTGAGCCTGAGCCATTCGTTATCAAGAATGGACATATCTGCTACGACTGCCCAATTGATGAATGAGCTCATGTAGTGAATTCAGTCACTGGCGAGACCGGAAAATGCAAGTGCTTGGTCGGTTGTGGTGTGGAGCAAAGATGTAGTGAGGCGAATATGTGGAAAGGAGGTAGATAGATGAGAGAGGTAGATGAGAATGTACACATCTAGGTGGAGCATTTTCGGGCATGCATAGCGACGGTCGTACTTCACTTCTACCTGGATGGTGCTTGATAGATCATGTATACTACATAGGCCGGGACGTTTTATTCGACGAGTGATGCAGATCCAATCTTGTGAAAGTGACAGCATGTGAAAGCGGCCCACAGCGGGCCGAGCAGGCATCGAACGCATCTTGGCTGCCATCTCTTCCACTTTCCGTCTCTGATCTTGACATCAGCAACGCTCCAGCATCCGACACGATGGCTACCAACCAAGTAATCGAGTCGCCACCGTCCTACAGCTCCGCGACCTCCAAAGAAATGGACGGCAACAACTTCTACATCCCAGAGAAGATGTTAGCGACACAAGAAGTCGACGAGCTCTTCCTGTCGCCTATTCTCATGCTCAAGTTCGGCACCGGCGTCTTCCTCTCCGGCTCTTTCATGATCCTCGCCGGCATAGTCTCCATCAACGTGGAATGGGATGCGCTTGCCATCATCTGCTTCATCTTCGCTGGAGGCGTCATGAGCGGCCCTCTATGGGCGGTGTGGCAGAAGAACAAGGTCAAGCAGGGTAAGTCAAGACTCTGGGAGATTACTTCTGAAGCAAGGCTGACGCGACTTCACTAGTCCATGCTGAGCGCTCCATCCTCCAGAACGACACCTGCCTCCTCGAGAAAGCTTCTCAGATCTCTGAGCCGAAGGGCATCAACTATGAGAAGAAGGCCAAGCTTGGCACAGATTTCGAAAAGCAAGAACTCCACAACAAGCGCGACAGAATCGCTTTGCTGGGCTGGCTCTACATTCCCATCTTCTTCATCGGCTGGCTTCTCGCCACTGCCAGCTGCCTGACCGTCATCATCGGTCTTCCCAAGCTTCCGCTCGACTTCAGCCAGGGTCTGAAGCTTCATAGGACACTGGGTGCCTTCATCTGCTCGCTCTGGTTCGTCGCGATTGGTTTTGTTCTAATGTTGTTTGCGGCGGGCTCGTTAGTCGAGCTGTCGAGAGAGGCGAAGAAGATGGAGGAAGAGGCGGAGGCCAAATTGCGTCGTGCAAGTGCGGCCAAGGTTGAAGTGACGGCGGATGCCGCAATGAAGGCTTAGGACTTGCCTGGCTTTCAGTACGTATGGAGCCTTGGTGGAAAGTGGGAGCTCTGGCGCAGATCCGTCGCCTTGGAGGGAAACTCGAATTGTTGTCGCCGTGGTGATCAAGCTCAGCGAGAGTATTGGGATGGCGACTACCAAGTTCGACCGCATGGGGTTCAATTGATGTATTCGATTCTCAAGACATTGGAGCGCTGAGGTTGAAGCCAACCTCACGAAAGGATTACAACCATAGAGCGGCTCGGGGCAGCTTCTCAGATCCTGCTTGCATTGGATAGCATCAGCAAATGATCAAATGGATCAAATCATGTGTTCAGACACTCGCCATCCCAAACTCCCGTTTCTTCTGCTCCCTTCGTGAGGAAATGCTCTCATCCCGGCAAGCAACCATGCGCATGTGTACATATTTCTCTTGACCACTATATCGCCATTACCACCTCCCTCCTGTTCCCCTCTTCTCGAATCTGCAAGGCTCGTCAAATCAAAGCGAGCGTCGCCATGAAGGAGCTTCGAGCCGTGACCTCTGCCCTTGGTGTCGTACCTGTTATTGTAGCGGGCCTTGAGATTCCGGACATGCTGCTGGTGTTGGCGAGGCCGCTTAACGCGCATGCAGACCTGATGGCGAAGTTCGGACAATGCACTGAAACCGGAAGAGGGCTGGAAACATCATGTTAGAAGGAAAGGTGGGATGAGAAGACGTCGAGTAATTTCTCGGCACGTGATGTCTGTGTCTTGCGTACACCACAACGTGGGAGGCGAGGTCGAATGAGACGGTTGCTGCAAGGTCGACGGGATATGCATAGCTAGATGGTAGCGTCAGTGCGACGAGAAAGATGTACTGATATCAACGACGAGAGAACGAAAAGATGAAGCACTCCACTTTCAGACATTGCCATTTCCATTCAGCAGGATATAGACCCAAAGCAGTTCAACGCCCATTTGTGTGATGCCTCTGCTCTAGAGACGACCGTTAATTTCAGTCGTGATATCTCCCATCTGCCATGCCTCATGTCAAACCTGAAACGAAAATCCTCAAATCCTCCTCACGGTTATGCCTCGGCGGAGAAAGCGTCTGGGAATCGCTTCATGTTGTACTCGATGGGGCCGTGCTTGCTGAGGAACTGGACGTAAGCACCGTCGACACGGACGGCACCAGCCTTGCGCTTCTCGATGTACTCCTCACGGTTGAGAGGAGTGAAGCCCCACTTCTTGGAAATGATGATCTTTTGGCGACCTGGGAACTTGTACTGCGCTCGGCGGAGAGCCTCGATGGCGGTGGCGCGGTCTGGAAGATGCATTAGGAGATGCGCAAGATTGGAGTCGAATGAAGCTTCAACTTACGGGAGTCACGAGTACGGATGGAGAGCAGAATCTGGCCAATGTTGACACGGGCGACAGTGCCGTTTGGCTTGCCGAAAGCGCCACGCATTCCAGTCTGCAATCTATCGGCACCAGCGCACGAC